>MU223488.1:939440-955461 GCA_018584345.1 Thuja plicata | reverse complement strand
TACTAAAAATAGCAAGTTTCCATAAATAGCAGCTCTGCACAAGGTAGCCCTTATTGAAAAGAAAACAGAAATATTTTTGGGTGATGCAAGATTGCCCTTACACCCAGGATGCTCCTGCATCACACCTTGTCCCAGAATTTACTAAGGATATGCAATTATTATTGGTCTCTTCTTGCTGGATACAAAAACCATGTGGCCAAGGTATTATTATTAGACCTAAATTCTGAACCATAACATATTTTATCGATTTTTCTTGTCACACAATCTGAACTCTATTCCTCCATACCTTCTTAAATTATCAAAAGAAATACGAGAGGATATTTCAATACGCTCATCTCTTTATTCAGGGAGAGTGCTATATTTTATCTTAAGAAATTTAATTCCCTTCAACTTTTGAACAAGGAGTATGAATTCATTATATTTAATGAGATCATCATCAAACATAAACTTGTCTAATTATTTTCTCCTAACATATTCTATTAAATAATCATCTATTTCAAGCTTGTCATTAAATTGATCATTTAGAGGTTGATATGGATCCAATTACACTTCCTTTAATACCTTATCTTCATAACATGGCCTTGATCCTTCACCAACCTCCTGAGATACTGCTATGCTTGTTGATGGGGTAGGGAACATTTGGGCTCGAGGTACTGCAACTATTGGTCATACTATTCCAATTGATGTGAAACTTGGGGAAGGTGGGAGAAGACAAGGTTGGTCAACTATAAATATTGCCTATTTTTGAAAAAATAAATCCATCCTTATTACCCTATCCTCCTCATTAGGAAATACACCTAGATAAGTAGAATCAACATTTCTCTTATCATTATCAATATTTTGTACTTTAAGGTATGTTTATACCCTTCCTCTTCCTTCCTCATAAGGCTGACAGTTTCTCATCAACTCTTATTTAAGAAAGAAGTCATGTTTATATGTCCCTAGGCCAACATAACTCTTTGAAAAATTATAGTAACCCTTAAGGTATAAATTCCTTGTTTCCAATCCCAAGAGCATTTTGTATGACCTCAACAACTCAATTTATTTATCATAAGGTTGAACTATATTATTCTAAAAGTCACCAATATACAAAAATGCTAGAAGAAAAGAACATTTTTTGATGCTTCGTAGATGGAGTAGCTACCTCAAACATTTTACACACAATTTACAAGATGGCTGATTTATTAGACACTATAAATGGAAACTCGGGTGGTTTACCATTAAAACCATACACACTAATGTAAGTGTACTATTCTATTAGCTAACAATCAACCCAATTGTGGTCAATGCTAAACTTGATTTGTGATGATATCAGAATGACATTGATGATGATCACATAAGAGTATAGGTTATCATTTATAGAAACCTGGTATATAGGTAGGTAAGTGTTGTATGAGTACATGAAGATATACCAATCGGTAGATAGATTACCCAATCAGTAACTATGAGTTGGGTAGAACAAGTAAACAAATAGATAGGTGAACAAGAGAATAGGTGAAGGTCAAATCAGTTAGAGAAGTCAAGTATCCTATCGATACACTATAAGTTTCAGAGACTATAGGTGAACTAAGATTTATGACCATGTCACTTAGGCCATACTAGTAAAGGACATTAGTGACAATATTACTAACCGGTCAGTTCAGTGAGCAGGTAAAAGTTAAAGAATAAAGAATAGTTTAGAAAGATTATCAAAAATGGTTATGATGGTGCAAGATTCAATGAATCTAGACAAAATAAAAAAAAATGTAGTACACTATTTTAATATTTTATTAAGTCAATTTATTGGTATTTGTGTATAGATATGATTATGAATTCAAGGCAAATTTTGGGCCAATAATAATGAACCATTTCACATTGGAGAAGACAACTTAATGTTTGTTTTGGATGATGTGGTGAGATTACAATGTTTTTATGAGTTTTTCTTATATGATAGAGAATTTTTGGAGGGAAACCTAAACCCTAATTAGGTTTTCAATCGATGACAAGATGTTATAAGAGGATAACTATTGTTATTATGAAAAATAGAGTATGAGAGAAGTTGATGCGTTGAACAGTTGAAGTGTTAGATATAAAACAATAATTGCAGAAGCATATTATAGAAAGGATTCAAAGAAGAGCATGAAACATTTTGATCAGCATATTAAAGTGTATTTTATAGGTCAAGTCATTTTTGTATTCCTAATAGTTTCAATAATATAAATCCCTTAGCCAGGTAGTCTCTAATAAGACTTTATCTTGTAAATCATGTAACAGGGTGAACACTCTAAGAGTGGGATAAATCCTTTAACTATGTAGTCTATAATAGGACTTTAGATACTTATAATAAGGTATCATTCACTCCTGATAGAGTGAGTCACCTAGAAAGTGACATTTTATAAGCTCCTAATAGAACACTCTTTTCTATTGCAGTGAGAATATTGTAGGTGTCATCCCCACCATGGTTTTATCCTCTAATCAAGGGTTTCCATGATAAAAATCTAAGTGTTATATATGTGCAAGTATTACATTATTTCATTTACTGTAATTTCACTTTACACTTACAAATTTATGCTATATAGTTTTGAAGTTTCTTTTGTTGTCATTCAAAGGTATTCATAAAAGTCTGAAAGTTTTTTTAGTGTTGATTCACCCCCTCCTCTCAGTACCTATTATTTATAACAATTGGTATCAGATCTCAAAATCTCTAGAAGGAAAGGTTAGCAACTTGGGGAGTAAATATGTGGAGATGGAAAGCTATAGGTATGAAAGTTAGCTGGTTGTAGTTATTGAGATGATTAAAGAACTAAAGAACAAGCTTAAGGCTTCACTGGAGAAAGGAAAGAATTGTCTGAACAAATAAGAGACAGTCTATACAACATTGATGAATTATCTGAAGGAAGTGTTAACTCAGAGGAAGTTGAGGTGGCTATAGCAGATCTAATGGAAAAGAACAAGATCTTAACTAATGAAGCATCCAAGATGAGAAGAGAACAAGAAAGTCAAGCTATAAGGATGTCTGAAGTACTTGAAGGCATGAGGGTTCCTGAAGATGCAAAGAGATCTGCTGAAACTGCAAATAAAAATGTTGAAGAACTAATTAGAGAGAAAGACAATATACTTAAAATACTAACACATGAGAACCATACACTAAACGGATAACTGAGTGAAACCAATAATGAAAATGTACAACTATGTGTTGAAAATGAATCACTTAGGAAGGAGAATGAATGACTGAAAGAATAACTGAAGATTGAGAGAGAAAGTAAATGAAAAAGTTAAGAAATATGAGAAACACATGTAAAAGATCAATGAGAAACTGAAGAACCAAACCCTTCGTAGAGATAATTCTGGCCTAGGATTTACGAGTGACAAAAAGTTTTGAGAAAGGAGAATAATCCAAGTTTGGTGCTAAGCAAGAATCTAAGATTCTTAAGGTATACACAATTCCACAAGGTAATAATCCTACTAAACCCACTTGTTTCAATTGTGGAAAGCCTAGACACACTACTAATGAATGGAGAAGCCAACTGGCAAATAAACAAAGAACCACTCATTTTAATGGTTATTGTTACAATTGCAATAAGTATGGTCATCAAGCCTATGAGTGTAATAAAAATTAGTAATAGTTTATCTGAAAGTAATTTCAATGGTTACTATTATTCATCCAATAAGTTTGGACACAAGGAAGAAGATTGCAGATCAACAAACAAATCATTGAATACTCTAAAAAGAGATGGTAACATGAATGTTTCATGCACTGTATGTGGAAATTATGGACATGTTATGAATTGTCAATTAAGAAACCCTATAGGTAACACTAGACCATGGAGCACAACAGGTATGACATGTTTCTACTGTCATAAGATTGGACATCTTGCAAGAGATTGTAGATATAGGAACCAGTCACCAAGCAATGAAGATGAGAAAGGAAAAAAGGCTATAAATGTTGAAGAAGTGAGGAATGAGATGAGAAAGGTTTGAGTAAATAAAGAAGAAAGGAAATAAGATATTAATGCATCGACTTGTAACCCTACACCCTCTGGCTCCGGGGATTCATCCTCAAACTAAGAAAGTAAGTTTTTCTTAGGGATTGAATTTCATTTCTATATCTAACATGTCCCTTATAATGATGACCAGTAATATCTATCTTCATAATAACGTGCATCGATCTTATATTTGATGATTTTCATAGAAATATGTTGTTATATATCATTGATTTTATCATTTGCAAAAGTTATTTGTTAATGTTACTTTCTCCATTAATCTGTGGAGTAAGATCGGTGAACTGCATTTAATGCTTATCTAGCCATTGGTTAACTTCTTGGGCAAAAATTAGAGGTAAACCTATTCATTATGGACCTTACATTTCGAAGAGCTTTTACAAGAGCTAAGTGTGATTTAATTGTGAGAACTATCTGAGCAAATAAATTTTAGAGATTTGAATTGTGAATTTCAAAGAACTAATTGAGATATTTAGCAGCTCGCGGTAATAATTTTGGAAAAGAATTTGGATTTTTTGAGTTATAAAGAAAAAATCTATTTGGTTTAATATGGTGTCAGGAGTTTCTACACATACATTTATCAAGATATCTAAGGAGGTGGAACCTGGACATAAGTTAGATTCATTCAAGGCAGTGGAAGTTGACAAAAATGGTGCCATATCCCTAATTCCACCTCAAGTTCTATTGATCGAAGATGTAAGAACTTTCATTCACTGCAACGTTGTTGAATTGGGAAATGAACAGATATAAAAGGAGTATTTAGCTATGTGCAGTGATGTTGAACTCAAAAATGAGCTCAAACACCTTCAAATGAAGGGTTTGACACATATTCTAGATTTACCTGAGATTTCCAAGGAAAAAGGGATAAGATATGTTTTGAGTTTTTTTCATGACCAATTTATATGGCTGGAGGAACCAATCAAGATCATGAATGAGTTGATACATTTGATAACTAGACTCTCAGTAGATGGGGAACCATGTACCCTTTAAGGCAAATATCTACACAGATAGTTGCAAACTCATGAAGTCTAAACAAGATGATAGAGAAATGATGATTGATGATATTCAAGATCAAGAAGTACAGTTTGTAGAAATGATTGTTGGATCTAAAGTTTACCAATCTTGTCAGTTGAAAATTTTGGAACTATTCATGTAACTTACTGGATGGTGAAGGAAGGAACGCATTACAACCTAGTTGAGATGGTGAGGTCACAACTTATAGAAAATTTAAAGAGAATTTAGATAGACAAGAAGCAATCACTAAAGTTTGAAGCACTTTTAGTATGTATGTTTTTCTATGTGAAAAACTATTTTCTTGGCAAAGGAACGGTAAATTGGAAAATAGACCTTCTTTATATCATATAAATGAATATGTAAGTGAATTAGGTGATAACTTAAACAGTACAATGTGGGGATATTTTAAAGTCTTTCAGGATAGAATGCATAAGAGGTATATGATACCTCCACACATTGTGGATAAGTAGAGAAACACAATTTTTTTTCTAGTTTATACTAACACTTGTAAGATACAAGTGAAAGACCCCATAATTCATGGATACCATCCTACATGCGTTTGCTCTTGTTTATTTATGTTGGTACAATAGTTTTCTATGATCATTATGGTTTTTCTCTCCTCGCTATGCATCTAGAACAGAGGATGAATTGTAACACTTAGATCCTACCCCTTAAGAAGGTTAGTTTTAAGGATTGTGGCTTTCTCATTTGACCCTTACTCAAACTACTTCTATCTGAAAGAAAGAACACATCCTTCCTGTTTCTTGTCTAAATTTTCTGTACATCTTATGACTTTGACATCTTGTTCTCAGGACCAACAATGAAGGGTTTGTGGTACATCATGTCCATGAGAATACACATATGAAACTCTAATCAGAAAGGGTCAAACCCCTATAAATGTCATCCTACATATTCTTACCCCCCATCCAGTAACCTTTGATCTTGTGAATCACCTCCTTTAGCTTAGGTTGTTTGTAAAAAGTTTCCCCTTCCTTTTCTCCAAACACCACTCATGAAGAGATAGCTTCTAAAATCCTAGAGGTTATCTCATAGGGAGTAGTTTGTTCGTCACTTGTGAAGCTTCTCTATTGCCTTTATTTAGCCATGAGTCATTTGGAATCAACACAACCAAAATAAAGATCAGCAAGCTTGAGGCTTTGGGAAAAGTAGAAATTAGAGATAGATATTGATTTGAGGTTGTTCATGATGAAAGGTTATGGGTTGCAAAACTTGACATTGCTAGTAGACTTAAGAATTGAGATAGTACTAAGCTTTAGATTTAGACACCTCATGAGTTTGTGCCCTCTGTTGTAGACAAAATATAATTGGGAGCATTTGAAAAAAAAACTTGAAGGATGTTGTGTATTTTAGAAAAGAAATGATAACAATGACCTTTACCTCCCTTAAGATCTTTAAATATGAATTAGAGCATAGGTGTACCAAAAGGAAAATAAAAGTGTTGGCATCTGAGTTAGCTTTGGAGGCTTCTTATATTCGGCCCTCAGACCAAGGAAAATTAAATAAAGGGCTCCTTTCTAAATTTTCTAAATGAGAATTAATCAAGAACAGAAGGCTATTAAGAGCCCCTTGCTTTAGTTGGGACTTTTTTGTAGGGATGGTTTCTATTTGTGTTTAATTTTTATTTTTTCTCACCTTTTGGTTCTATTTAGGATGCTACTTTTTTTGCTGGCTGCTCTCACTCCTTGTGAGTTCATGCCTTTTTTTTTTTTTAATTGGTTGTTTTGTAAGGGTTCAAGCCCTACACTAGTTTATCTAATCAAAAGATGATTTCCTTGCAATTTATACAAGTAATACTACAATATACACTTTACTTCTTCATGAAAAATAGTTTGAAATTTCTTATGAAAAATATTTAAATCCCTTAAAGATTGAAATTTGTGGTACTCTCTAGATTTGTATACTTTCCTAACTCTCTTACCATGACATTGCAAGTCTTGAATATTTCAAACATACAAAAGAAATTTATTAATTTTCAAAATACACTATGAACAAAACATTAAACTTCTATACAGAAGACTATTTTTTCAAGATTATCAAGATAATGTAACCATTCATATGGCTATATAAACACTTATTTCTACGTCCAAGTACCACTAAGGCTCTTCTCGATCACAATCAATCTTTGTAGGTTGACTTTTTTTTTCAAATGCACTTTTGGACTTCCATATCCATCATCAAGGATTGCAACATATTATCAATCAAATAAATCATCTCATCAACATTAGAAACTCCTTCAAAATTTTCCTTGAACCATCTAAAGTGTACATCATCGTCATTTTCAATGTTGCTTAGCATCCTAGAATTCCTTAAGTAGGTTATCTTTTTAGTATTTCTTGTTGACAAGGGAAAAAATAACCAATCTTACTAGCTCTAGTGGAAAGCATAAACCAAATAATAACTTGTTAACTAATAGCTCCAACAAACATATACTAGAAAAAAATACTTTGATACCAATTGGCCTATACATAAGGAGAATAGTAATCCCTTATATTCTTTAATAGTGAACATTGTTAAAGGAATTTAACTTATAACAACCTTCAAACATAGTTGCCAAAATAGAAAACGGTTTAAAGATATGATGTGTCTATTTTAATCAAACTTGTACTAGTTATAAAAATAATACAAAATAAAAATAAAGATGAAATAAAATATAACATAAATAAAACACAGATTATGTAGGGAAAAACCTTAAATGTGAAAGAAAAGGTAAAAAAAGATTGAAAATGGATATTTATTCCACTAAATCTTAATATTTTGCAACTGAAAATTACCATTGTGTGTATAGATAACATAATGCCAAACAAAGATAGATCTAAATCCTACAATTAGTCTCAACACATTAGCCATGTTCACTTCTATATTGTAGTTGTGGAAAGTGAATTGAAGAAGGATAAATATGAGAATCCTAAACTCTTAAATTCTTAAGTAAGCATCGACCACATTTGTCATGTGGCCTATATATACATTTTCAATAGCATCCGACATATCAAGAATATAATTTAAAATGTTAAAAACAAGATTTAAAAGCTTTTAAATTGCATATTTCAACTCTTTCCCAAACTATGGTAAGTTCAACAATTCTACCACAAGAAATACAAAATGGCATGACATTTTTAACATCGCTATTCTATTTCATTTTTTGTGAAATTTGGAACTTTATTTTAAGGATTATTGTAGATGTCCCATACCACACCCAATACTTTGATAATTTTATTGCATTCCATCATTCAACAATCAAAAAAAAAAAAAGATATTTCTGCCCATTTTAATTTTCTTTGAGTGACCAAACCTACTCTATCTAAACATAATCTGATTTTGCATTTAAGATATAGTAACAATATTCTCTTAATACTTATTTCAGACCTTTTAGTAAAAAAATAAGGCTTTTTCCATTGTTACCTACATAGGATCCCTCACCTTAACGATCAAATTGACTCCTTTTAATTTGAAATATGAACATGAAAAAATCTCAAAAGCTTAAAATATTAAGGTTTAGCATACTAAAAATTTGGCGTCCATAGTATGTAAAAGCTCAACCTTATAATCAGATAACAATATTTTGGATATGAGGTGTTACGGAATATAGAACGATAATTGTATGAATTTTGTGTAGATATTTAACCATTTAAAAGTGGAGCAATTTGGTTTTCAATAAGATAAGGTTTATATTTACTGCAATAGAAGAATCCGAAAGATCAAAATTTCCTATTCCAGTGTACGTAAGAAAATGGTCAAGAAAGTTGAAGTTGTTGAGAAAATGGTTTAAATTTTAATTGAACTTTTCTTGAAGGTGATACTGGTTGCAAAGGGTTAATTTGAGTGAAGGGTTTATCTGAGTAGATATATTGCGACAAAGAAATTTGATAGAATAACTATATGGTATAATGCCTCACCAGATTCTATACAATGTTGCTTAAATTCGGGCGGTTGCTTCCTCAATTTCTTGGCTATGTAGTCCAAAGATCCTCCCTGCGTAGGACAAAGATCTTTGAAATAGACATACATCAATGGATTAAGCATAATTTTTTTTTGGGTATTTGCAGACGTTTTAGTAGGCATGTATGAAAAATCTGGACAGATCCAATTGTTTCCATAATTTCTTGGCTATGTAGTTTAAAGATACTCCCTGCCTAGGACAAATATCTTTGAAATGGACATACATCAAAGGTTAAAGTATCAATTTTATTTGGGTATTTGGAACTATTCTGGTAGGCATATATGCAAAATCTGAAAGTATAGAAAAGGCACATCAACTGTTTTACAAAATGCCTAGACAAAGATGTCACCTAACAGGATGCTATATTTGTAGGATATTTACAAAATGGATGTAATGCAAAGGTTTTAGAAGCCTTCATCAAAATGCTAATGACATATGTCATGGCACGAGGCATGGAGTGTTAGGTTGTTCATGGCAGCATATATAATTATTCTATATGAACATCAATTTCTTCAACTTTGTACAGTGAAAACAAATTGAGCCACAATATCCACTCACCGTGTTTTACTTTTTAGATTGTATATTTTTGTTTTTGTTTTTTAGTATGTGAAAGGCAATGCATCTCCTGCAATTATTATATACTGTGGGAAAGCATTTCTACTAATAGGCATTTTGATTTGTTTTGTTAACAATTTTGAAAAATACCAAAATTCAAAGATTTTTTAGCGTACCCATTGCACACCAAGGTACGATTACTAGTACTTATTTAAGTCCTTTTCATAGAAATAGAAATCTTTCAATTTCTACCTACTTAGGATCCCTCACTCTACTCCTTTAAATTTGAAATATGAACATAAAATGTCTCAATCACTTAAAATCTTGAGGTTAAGCTCAGTAAAAATTTGACACCCGCAGTTATATAAAAGCTCAATCTTACAATCAGATAACAGTATTTTGGATGTGAATTTTGTGTAGATAATTAACTATTCAGAAATCCCCTTGGTAAGAAATACGTTTTTAGACGTTTCCGATAAGATAAAAGGTTTATATTTATTGCAATAGAAAAATCCGAAAAATCGGAATTACCATCGTACGTAAGAAAATTGTCAAGAAAGCTGAAAAAGCAATTAAGAGGGAATTTCCTGTACAATTGTACGTATGAAAATTGTCAAGAAAGCTGAAAGAGCAGTTAAGAGGGTTCAAAATAAATAAATAAAATATCTTACTGGGACCGAAACAAACCATCACGTGAAAATCTCACTAGTATTATGTATAATTTTTGAAAATAACAGAATACCAGCGAAGATCCTACTTTACTCGAAAGTCAAATGATTCTCACCAAAAAAAAAAAAAATTTCGCTCCTACCTCACTTCATAATGCAATCCCCATTAAATTATTTCAAGCAGCCACATCGCAGTCGCTATCGCTCGGAATCTGCGGAGTTGGAAGCTCCATCTTTCCTTCTAGCATCCGCACCACTTGCCCCATGCTTGGCCTCACATTCTCGTCCTCCTCAATGCATAGCAACCCTACAACAATTGCTCTTCTCGCCTCTTCCATTTCAGCCTCCTCTGCAAGTACAACGCCCTCCTCCACGATATTAACTATGTTCCCCTGGTAAATTTGAGCTGCAGCCCACCGGGGAAAGTATTGCTTTTTTGAATCTTTAATGCTCATGTCCAGATTCCTTCGCCCCGAAATGATTTCCAGGAGAGTCCTACCGTAACTGTACACATCGACCTTGGGAGTGATTGGAAATCCCGAGAGCCACTCTGGAGCCAAGTAACCCCTCGTTCCTCTCATTGTGGTCAGCACCCTGCTGAAATCTCTACCCACAAGCTTTGCCATCCCAAAATCAGCCAGCTTTGGGGAAAATTCGCTGTCCAGGAGAATATTTTCAGGCTTAACGTCATTATGAATGATGCACTCTCTGCATTTTTCGTGGAGATAATGTAACCCTCTTGCAGTGCCTAGGGCGATGTGAAATCTGGTCTTCCAGTTGAGTACCTCCCGGTTGCTTTGAGATTTGCTACGGAACAGTAGTGAATTCAGAGAGCCATTGGGCATGTAATCGTAAACCAAAAACCTTTGTGATCCTTGTACACAAAATCCTCTAAGCCTTACCAAATTCACATGTTGTATGGTTCCCAGAGAACTGATTTCTGCTCGGAATTGCTTCTCGTCTTCTCTTGAATCCTCCAGTTTCTTTACAGCCACCAGCGTGCCGTCTGTTAGGGTTCCTTTGTACACGGAACCGAAACCACCGCTCCCCAGATGAGATCCAAAATTCCTAGTTGCAGTCTTCAACTCATTATAACTAAACATTCTAAGAAAAGAGTTAGAAGAATCTAAACGCAAGCCCTTCAATCGTAGCCGACGGCTACGCCACATAGAAAATGAGAAGACGCACGAAGCAATTGTAAGAGCACCAACAATACCAATCACTGAAGCCATAATCCTTACCCTTGTTTTGCTTCTGAGTGAGGACTTTTGATGGCCAAACATTGAAGTTGCAGAGGCAGCTACTCGAATAAAGACAACTGAATTTGATTTTGATGGAGAAGTTCGCATATTTAACAGATTCCCGGACCACATTTGGCAGGGCCCTGAAGGCGGAATGAAAGTAAACGCAGTGCAGGAGCAATTCTGCAGACAGGTATTCTCGCAGTCTTCATTTGAGGTGGCAGGATATGAAAAAGCCAGATTAACAGGCAACGTTACATTGTAGCCCATAAATCTGTCAGAGCTACCATTTTTGGAATCGCAGTTTAATGGGCTCGGTCGAACACAGCCACTTGAGGGCCAGTCCTGCGAATTCCAGGAGCGATTATCTCTAGGCATGAAGCCTTCCAGGCAGCTGCAAAATTGAACATTGTTGGAGTTGCAGCTTCCGTAGGCACCACAAACACTATATACGCTGCATTCATCCGCCGGTTGAGACCAGACCACACTCCAATTAGTGGTATCATACAAAGCATACACTTGCAATACTCCGGATTTCTGTAGGACGAAACGTGTGAGCACATTCACAGCAGGCGTCCATGAATAACTGATGTAGAAACCAGAGGTAGTATTTTCAACGCTGTAACTGAAGAAGTCGTTCAATCTCATTTCCGGAATTCGACTGAAACCCTTACCGTCCCAAACTCCGCTCTCCCAATACTGTACAGAATTGTTCCATATTAGCACAAATTGGCGGATCCCTGATGGATCCATCATTTTAGAAAAAAGTCCCGGAGCTGGATCCAAAGAATTCTTCCAACAGACTAAATCTCTTTTTCCCCCGACCTTCATCCCGGGCAACCAGGTATCAGCGGGATGATCGAAACTCTGCCAAACAGTCTCAGATTTGTTGTCATCGCTTACCACTAAGAAATTCCCAGAATCCAATATCACAGCCCGGGAAGCCTTGTTCGAGATGTTGGCCGACCAAAGTGACACATTCTCTGCGTCAAACAGTCCCAGACCACCTTGTTTTGACAACTTCAAAACTGCAGGCCTCTTCTTTGCAGGTCTATCTCTGTTAGCAACCCAAACAATTGTCTTCTCTGCTACTTTCCCATACCAGATGCCAACGTACCAGTTATTGGTTCCATCTGGACAGAAGAATCCCAATTCGAATGTTCCACTCTTTGAAACTATTTTCTGATTCTCCCTTAAAGAGGCACCCAAGTAAAGAGTATCTCCCCTACCAGCATTGCACTTGTCACAGTTATGAGCTATACTTATCACAGTGAGAGTGAATAGCATGTACGCTAGTCCACCGTTACAACCCCTTTCCATAATGTGCATCTTCATATTTACTGAGTTATTAATATGAACAGAGAAGTTGAAACCGCCTATACCTCGGCAGAAAGTGGTGTTGGATTTAATCACCGACTCTTGCATTTATTTCTCCTCCGTATATCTTATCTCGCTGTTCAATGTCTTATTCATCTTACCAAACTTCCTCAATCAAGACAGATTTAGGCTTAAAAAATATGAATAAAATACCTTCTAGAAACTTGTTAAGGTGGATTTGAAACTAATATTAAATGCATTTTATCTTCTTTTTTTCCTCAATTTTGCTGGTCATATACACGAGTCCAGAGAACAGTTATACGGATGTAATGTTTTTGTTGTATTTCTATTTCGAATATAAATGGAAGAACAATAGCTCTGTATATGTATGCAAGTGTTTTATATTTTAAAATATATGAAATATAAAAGAATTTGCAGTAAATTTCTGTTTTTGTTTGTCTTTTCACTTCTACTCTCTGTTTTTTTTCACTCTGGCGTGCTATCAAATGGCTCGAAAACATCATGGACAAATTACGTCAACGTCTACAGTAAAAGGATTGAAACAAGCACTTGTCGTAATAATGGGTTCACATATAGTTGAAATATTTGCCATCTTTTTCAAAACCTAACTCTGGTGGGACCTCTAATCGTCAATTAGCAGCGAGATTATAGTTGATAGTATGCGTAGGTATGTTAACAGTATTTAATTTGAATTTTTACTTGTAAGTTTCCCCTGTTGGGAAGTGTTTTGTCTTTTTCTTTTCTAGAAATTTCTTAATCAATATATTTAATTTTCGAATAAAAATATATTTAATTTTCAAATAAAAAATATAAAAGTAGGTATAAGGATATGTATAAGAAAAAAAAAGTATAGAACAATTATATAAAAGTGTGTTAATATAAAAAATAAGATAAGTATATCATTTTATTGTAATATATTAGCAAAAAAAATTTAAAAAAGCTAACTATGGAAATATTTTAAAAAAAATCTTTTTTTTTATTGTGTTTTGTTCTATTTCATTAAAAGTCTAGCACTATGTTACATAGTATTAGTTATGTCTTCATCTGGAAAATTATTTCCACCTAGACAAAAGCATAGATTTTCAAGTTTTTTAAGAGATGGTTTTCATGGCCATTTCCTAAGGGTTCTAATGAGATTATATAGTTAATCAGTCTACTAATAAGAATATTAAGAGTTCTTTTTGTGAACTCCCAATGATGTGACTCAAAATATAAATTTAGTTAACATGATGAGTTTTTTTGAAACTTCATCTTACAAACACTCTTCAACAAAGAGATAAAGACGAAAAATTAGACACATTTAAATTATTAATCTATACTTCCATAATTGATATTATTAAGTTACATATAAATTTTATATAATTTATTATTACTAATCCATGTAAAGAGAGAAAATTGTGTAGATATTACTAATCTATAATAATATAAATACTATATATGCTAAATGTTTTCTATCTAATAAATTAAAATAAAAAAGTTGCCTTTTTAAATTTTATTTGATAAAATAAATAAAAGACATAAAAAAATACCTATATATTTACTATCTTTTAGTTTTTACACAGTACTTTTTCCATTTCCAAATTATTGGTGGATGTCAATGATACAATATTATTAAATGTGCAAAGCATACAAATCAACGAATCTATATATTAGTTGTGATTTTTGCTCCAACTCAGAGTGGAAAACATTAGGACATTAGAAACAAGTTTCCAAGTTGTGAGAGAAAGTGTAGATGGTGGAAAATGGGGATCTTGGTCAATGTGCCATATAAATTAGTAGGATCTAGATTTTCCATATGAGGTTCTAAAATATACTTACTAGTGCTTGCACCAAAAAAGGTGCAAGGGTTAGCCGATAGGAAATATATATATAATTTAATGTATTAGGAAGAACAATTTGATATGTGCATTAAAGCAATTATTTGTATAAATCTAGTAACCATGTTTATCAAGATAGTTATTTTTGACACTGTTAAGCAAATTATTTAGAAATATCTTTTAACTATTATCAAAATTATATTATGTTATTGTTTCAATAGTTAAAAGATAAATTTATTTAATATTCTTTGCAAATGAATGAGATGGAGAATGGTGTAGGTGAGACTCTTAGTTTTAATTTTTAATTTAAATATTAAAAGTCTAGTGTTTTAATTGAACTAACCAGACATCTTAAATCTCTTCCCCTCAAATTTTAGAATTTCGTTTCACTGCGAGGTTACAGTAGTCCTGATAAGTAAATGCTCACCCAAATGAAGATGAAAAAGAAAGCTAAAAATAATAGTAGACAAAGGATATATATATAATTCTGACTTCACTGTTATTATCAGATAGAAATACTATTTATATAATCTTCCAATCCATTCGATGAACACCAAATATAACTTATATTTCTCTTCTTCCCACTCTTCTCCTCATTACGGTATAAGTTTGATACGTTGACTATAGTTGGAGATCTCTTTGGAGGCATTTGAAATGGCCCAAATATCTCATAGAAATCACAGCAGAGACGACGAGGAAGAAGAAATGGAATTGGATGGTTATTTTCATAGGCTAATCCGTATGTTGGAAGATGTAGAAGACGAAACAAATGCCATTGACGAGGAGTTGCTCTGTGACGTCATGAAAAGCTTGGAACATGAGATCACTTCTTGTTGTTCGGCTGAAAATGAAGCATATGTGGATATTCGATCTCTTGACGTCGAGGAGTCAGGGAATGAAATGGGTTTCCTGTTCATTGCATCGGATGATGAGCTCGACATCCCTCTGAGCCCCTATCTGATGGAATTGCCTCTTTATTCCAATGGTGCTTAGTAAATCTTTAAATTAGATTTGAAGAGGCACAAAATTCTTTGTGCCATTTAAAGTATAATATTGCAGATTATAGTTTGAAAATGTATTAAATGTATTTATAATTTTATTTTATGCTTTTTATATTTTACAGAGTCAATTCCATGTACTGTATCAATATATATATATATATAATGTTACAAATATATGAAATTAAATGTTTCTTACATTTTTGTTAATGAACTTTTTATCATTCAATATGAATATAATATACCAAATAAAATAAATAAAAATAAAAATCAAATTGTCAATCAAATTTAATATAAATATAAAAGTATATTACTTATTTTTTTAAATATGAAATTAACTTACCACAATTCTATTTTGATTCCATTTTTAAATAAAATAAATTAAAACTAAACAAAAACGAATATAAATATACAAATTTTGAAATTCAATTCCTTTGTAGTTTCATTCACAC
>MU223488.1:799209-854193 GCA_018584345.1 Thuja plicata | reverse complement strand
CTCTAGTGGAATATGTGAGGACAAATATTTATTGTAATTTGTAAATTAGTTTATTCCTCCTTAAGAGGAATATCACACTTGGCCCTCACACACTTATGAATGGTGGCATTCATAGACTTGGGAGTTAAATTCTAACTCCTCTCTCTCATCTCTATTTAAGAGATGACCCTCATCTCTCATTTTTTTTGAGGTTTCTTCCTCTTCTCAACTTTTGTATGAGCAATTCGCTCTCTCTCTCTCTCTCTTCTTAGGCTTTTCATGCCTATTTCATAATGTCACAAGGGGTTTTCTTTGCTTTCCCCTTTCAAATATCTTGTCTCATGGTGTTGGATCTTGAAGCTTTCTCTCTCCTATTATTTCCATGGATCTTGAAGTTTTCTTTGCTTTCCCCTTTCAAATATCTTGTCTCATGCATTAACTCGCTTAGATTCTTTCCTGGTATTGCTTATTTACATATTTCTTTTTCCATTTCTAACAACTTTTCATTTGAGCAGTGAGCCTGAATGCATGTGCACTCCCCATACATTGTGATAAGCTTATACTTCTAATAAGGTATTTTCTTATTATTGGTAAACAACCCCACCATGTTTTTTTTCCTAACCAGGTTTCCACAATAAATATCTTGTGTCAAGTGTGTGAATGTGATTATAATTTGGGTATGCATGCATATTTTATTTTCAAGTAATCAGATAAAAAATTAGGGTATTCATCTTTGAGGGGTTTTAAGGACTAAGAGGTTAGAGATTAAAGTTTTAAGAACAACTAATTCACCCATCCCCCCCTCTTAGTTGTTTAACTACCATATTAATAACAATTTTTATCAGAGCTTTGGTCACTTGAAGGAAGCCTAAAAAATTGAGGGAGATGATATATGGAAACTTACAAGAAGGACAATCCGAGGTTTGAAGGAAAAAACTACCCTATATAGAAAGGATGGATGATCACTCTTCTAAGATGCATTGGGGAAGATTATTTGAATATCACAAAGAACTCCTATACTCCTCCTACATATCAATCTATGATTACACCTGATGAGAATAAACAATTTGAGTACAACATCAGAGAAAAGGAAGCATTGTTAAGTGGCCTATCACTTATAGGGTACACAAATGTGATGAAATTAGAGACTTATCATGAGATTTGGACAAATATTGAGACTCTTCATGAAGGAGATGCATGTGTAAAGCAATCCAAGATGCAAATCTAGAAAGGAAGGTATGAATCCCTAAGAATTTATGAGGATGAGAATATAAATTCCTACATGTTAAAGATAAATAAATTAGTATGTAGTATCAGATGTGTCAGTTGTGTATCAGATGAAGGAGAGATTGTTTTAAAGGTATTGAGATCTTTGTCTCCTACATACAAGAGCAAATTTATTGCTATTAAAGAAATTAGAACTATTTTTTTTGTGACAACGGATACACTAGTTGGGAAGTTATCTTATTTTGAAATGAGTGAGTTTTTCTATTCTCTACCCAAAGTTGAGTATGCCTTTGAATCTAATATAGAAAGAAGAGATATGCATAGATCAAATCAAGGTGAAGGATCTACAAGAAGAGTATCAAAATATGAAAAGGAAATAAGAGATCTTGAAGAAGAAGAAAGAGAGCTTCAAAAATTGGAAGCAGTAGTTGCAAGGAGACTATATCAAAAGGATCTAGTAAGAACAAAGGAAAAATGTATTTTAAATTTTTTTGTTGTAAAAAGATAGGACATTATGCTGCTAGATGTTTGGAAAGATTGGAAAAATTGTTATTATGTTGATGATGATGAAAGAATCAATGATGATGAATCCGATAATGTTAAAAGTGAAGATGAAGTTGTCATTGTTGCAATTATATAAAATGAACCTAATACTATAAATATGACATCACGTACTATTGCTAACAGACTTTTTGAACATGACATGACTAATATTGCTGATAGTAGTGTGATCAAGGATGAAATCTAAATTTCTCAAGAAGATGGGTGAGCCCTAACTACTCAAAATGTGAAAGAAGACAAATGGAATGTTGATAGTAGGTGTTTGCACTTCATTACTCAAAATGAAGGTAGTACTATCAATAAGGAAGATAACTTTGAAGGTGAGAACTCTCCATGCTGCATTATTGCAAAACTTCTTGCTACAGATATTATGAGTAATGTTCAAGATAATTATGTTATTGAGGAGACCAAATCCAGTGATACCTCCACTATAAATGTCTCTGCATATAGTTTTTTTGAAAAGGTTAACCTTGAGAGATCTATGAGTTGTGCTATTGAAGAAGAAAAGATCTCAGGCATTCAAAGTAGTAAAAAAAATGGCTGGTTGATAGACAATGGATGCTCACATCATATCACTGGGGACATAAGAAAGTCTATAAAATATGAAGAATATAATGGTGTAATTGTTAGATGGGGTGACAATAATGAAAGAAGAATCAAGGGAAGAGGTATTGTTTTCATAGACAAAAGGAATACAACATGTATTGTGCTACATGTTATTGATTTGACTTACAATATTCTTAGTGTTGGTTAATTATTTGAAGAAGGATACAGTCTACACTTTAGTAATGAAGGGTGAAAGATTTTGAGTAATTATAGAAGTGAATTTGGATTAGGATCAAAGATGAAGAAAAATGTTTTCCATCTAAATTACAAAGGAAAATATTATCTAATGACATAGATTGAACTTATTCAGACCATATCATGCAAATGTAGACAATGAATCAACCTCAACAAGGTACTCCACAAACAATATATGAATCGAATGTAGAGGATCTCAAAATAAATTATTGATGAAGTTGATGTAAGAAAAGAAGGGAGAATGTTGGAGTCAAAAAATTCAATGATATAAAGGTATGAAAAATTGAATCATTCAGAAGATAGTCACCAACTTGTTTATTCTAGTTGAAGTGAGTCTAATTCTTGCAAAGATATATTAAATAAACAAAGTGTCGGTGTACTTTTTGAAATGAAAATTTATGATGAGAATCAAATCAAGAGTGGTAAAAAATGGTCATTACTTCAAAAGGAAGAGTCAGTAGATGTAGGTATAATAGTAAATGTAAAGGGATCAACAAACTATAACACTTTGAATGATCAAAATCAGAAGGAATCTAATGCCAGACAACTTAAGGAGAATGAAAGAAAAAGGTCATGAAGGAAATATCAAATCACATTATCAAAGAACTGTAGAAGAATAGATTTAATTTATTATTTACATTGAGGCAAGAGAAGTATGCAAGGCCTACATTAATGATCAATGGGTCAGATTCATGGAAGAAGATCTTACAGTAGAAAATGAGTATAAAGAGAAGCTCAAGATCTATTTAACCTATCTTGAAGCACTACTACTTGATAACATATCAATAAAAAAAAGTGACACTGGAATAGAAAAGGGAGAGTTCTCTAAGACTAGTCAAAGTAAGTCTAACTCAATGAAGAAAAAGATGAAATGAGTAATAAGAAGTCAGAAAAAAAGCCTAAGAAATTCAGAGGTAAGTATTTTAATAATGAACATAAAGAAGAGGATTACAAAAATGATATCTATGTTTTGATTGTGCAGAAGGGATGATCATGATCCAAGCATGTGCAGTAGTATGAGAAAGAGGAATGACTCTCTTAAAAGGGAAAAATGGTAGATGATTTGCATGCAAGAAATTTGGTCACATTTCTAGTAAATGTGCTACAAAGAAGAAAGAAAAGGATGGACAAAAGATAGTTATACAAATCAAATTAAACTTATATGAACTTACTAATAAGAACTGGAAAGGCAAGAAGATGAAAAAAGGTGACACTAAGGGAGAAAATAATAACATGCAGAAGGATGTTTAAACCAGGAAGAAAAAAGAGAGAGACTAGGTGTAAGAAAACCATGTTTAAAGGTATATGAATGAAAAAGAAGAAAAAAGAGACAAGGAAACAAAGCATAAGAATAGGAAAAGAAGAAAGAAAAAAGGTTACAAAAGATATGGGATCTACTTTAGTAAGATCCAATGAAAAGTCAAGAGAACATGCTACTCCTACTATAAACTAACATGTAGAAGGATGCATCAGTCTAGAAGAGTTGAGTAAAGATATGATTAAAGCTGGATTGATCTATGGAGGATACTATTCAGGGGAGTAGTACGCATGGTCAGAAAACATTATCTAATATGAAGTCGAGTATTTGTAGGGAGATACAAGGATGTGTTATTTGTAGGGACCTACAAGGATGTGTTGGAATTAGTAAGTTAAGTGTTTGATCAATCTATGGATGACTTAGAGGTGTGTATGTACAAGAAAACAAGATGAGGTTGATGAAGTAGTAGAAGAAGAAAAGGAAAATGAAGAAGACATTGATATGACAAAGACAGTTTTATAAGAAGAGTTGATACACCTTTTTCATTGATGTCAAGGTGGGGGGGGGGGGAACATATGTGAAAAACTATGAGATAATGTGTAAAGTGCAAAATAGAAGAACATATGAAGACATTAAAGTATCAAAATAGAGATCACAGGAGAAGAGAAAGAAAGAAGTTGAACAGATGAGAGATACAAATTTATGTATACTTGCACATAAGAAATAAGTTAGCTAAGATGTGTGGTGTGTATCTCAGGGGGAGTAGCTAATGGAGAGAAGTGTATGTAATCTTATCGGAACCAAGATGATCATGTTCTAAGCGGAAGAAGAATAAGAGAAGAGAAGTGCTATTAGAAACACTCTAAAGGAAAATGTTGGATATTGCTAGTAGTACTGTTTATTACCTTTCTAGGAGTGTGAATACTAGTTTTTTATTGTATAACCTATTTTTCATAGATCACCTGTTTCCATCAATGCCAAAGGGGGAGATTATTGGCATGTTTTCAAAGATGGCTGATGGTTGTGTTGGAATTAAAGTCAACATAGAAGAAGGATTTATTAAATCAAGTAATTAGAAGAGTTATTTTCTTATTGCTAAATTAACTATTGTAGGTTAGCCAGTGGAGCAAAATGTTAAAAGGTTTGGTGAGAAGAGGATGTTATAGGGATAAAGTTATGCATGTAGAGGAAGCATAATCAAGGTATTTGTACTATATTCACCCAAAGTTACAAAATTTTTCATAATGATTTTGATATGTAACGAGGTTATAGAAGGGTACTGGTAGACAGGATGACGAATTATGTTAATAGGAATACAAAAAGAGGTTCGATATGCATAATGAAGTTAGAATTTCATGAAGCAATTCTAGGAGTGGGTTGGAGACATAATCAAGTTTTTTTAACTCAGAGGGTTCATACTTTAGAGGTCTAGAAGGCATAATCTTATTATCTTAGTGACTTGTTGACAGTGATCTTCAATTTTGGTGGAAAAGAATTGGAAAATCCAATAGATATGGTGGATTTGAATGTTTGAGTGTTTTTCATGATGCTATAGAATGTCCTTGAAGTGTGTTCTTTATGATTTGACGATACACATGGATCAAAAGGATTAGATTGGTGGATTTTTTGGTCAATAATAATATTTTTATTATTATTCATGTTCTTGGATGACTTAGTTGGTAAATCATGTTGTGCAAGTGCTAAATCATGAAATCTAGAACATTTATGATCTCTAGGTGGTTATTATAGACCATGGATATGATTTGGCAGTCAGAGATGGATATGAATCAAGAAATTTTGTGCATTGAATAAAGAGATGCTGAATTAGGTTTTGTGAACCTAGTTCTTGGTATAAAATGATGAATTATGGAAAATTCAAGGTGCAGATGATGTATGTTAATGCTAGAGGTGGATAGAAAAGGGAGAGATTGATTTAGTGGTGATAAAAAATGTTTCAACAAGGGGTTAACAAGGGGTATGCATTGTGCTACATTGGATTTATATCAGTCATGAGGTAGATTTCACTTATATAGTTTAGAAATATTTTCTAGATCATTGTAGTGATCAAAATATAAGGAAGTGATCCCTCCTTAGTGTGGTAGCTCAAGGATATTAATTTGAGTAGTGAGCCTAAATGTATTTGCATTCCCCATACATTGTAATAAGGTTATACTTCTAACAAGTTATTTTCTTATTATGGTTAAACATATCCACCGTGATGAACTATATCTGATTGAATGTTTGAAGATGATTAAGTTGATGATCACCGAGCTACAGAAAGTAAATACAAGACATTAAATAAGTTAATGTATTATATTTTCATTGATGTCAACTTGATATGGTATGATTTCCCATACACAAATTACCACAAAAATTAAATATCTAAAGAGACAAAGTTTTTGTCATCGGTAACCATGTACACTGAGTGATAGTAAACCCTGACAAATAATGATCCCAAGTATAGAAGTTTATAGTGTTAACCGACAGATAGTGTTACCTGAGAAAGTGATACCCGAGAAAGAATTACCAAGCTAACTGTAGTTGTCACTGAACATAATTGAAGTTGATGCCCAAGCTATCTGTAGTAGTCAACGCGCATAACAGAAGTGTTGACCGACGGGAACTGAAGTTAGGAAAAGACAAAATACTTAGCTAGCAGGAGCTATAATTAGAGTTACCTAATTGATTACTTTATTTCTATCGATCAGTTAAAAGCTAAAGATAAGAAGGATATTTAAAGAACAGATAGCAAGGAGAGATTTTTGGAATAAATCTAAAGATAAGCTTTAAAGATTAAAGCAATGCATGGCATGATTTGCGGATCAAAAAAGATATCTATGTCAAGAACAAGAAGGAAAATAAATGGTGAAATCGTTTCTATATTAAGGGACAAGTAATTCATATTGAATAGAGGAATGCTAAGAATAATTTTGGTGAAGATAGAAGTCTTCATGCAGATCTGATCATACAGGCTAAAGGACGGGGCCAAGAATTCTGCAGACACCAAGCAACAGAGCAGTAACAACATTCACCGAACAAAAAGAAGGGTAGCAAAGGAATTGAAGAGAACATTTATCAGAGGTATTATGGACTTACAATAGATTTGAATATCTGCAAGATTAAGTTGTATTTATTAACAGATCATTTAATTTTTCAGTTTAACCATTGATTTAGAAAATCTCTTAACCGAGTGGGATTTAACCATCCTTATTATATTGAGATAGATCCTAAGGAGTATCAAAAGGTTTTCATGTTGACAACATAGTGAATGCTACGTCAAGTGATAAACTATTAGTTTTAAATCCTCTAACAAGGTCACACTTAATAGTGTGTTTGTAACCTTTAATAGGATTGGATCTTCACCGAGCTCACTACAGAAGAGTGAAAATTTTGGGTTACCAGTTTCAAGTGGTTTTTCCCTTAACAGGGTTTCCACGTTAAAAATCCATGTATCAAATGTGAATAGTTCATTACTTTGAAGTTTTTCTTTACACATTGCCAAAATAGGATTGATCGGTAAACACTAAGTTTAGTTACTGATATTCAGTAAAGGCTAGGAAAAGATAAACTAATATTCGGTAAAGCTTAAGAAAATGATAAATTGTATATTCTCCGAGCACTATATATAAGTTATATTTACTCAAGGCATACATGTTGTAGGACTGAAGATAACTAGAGGTTTTATATATGTGATATAAGTTTTGGTTTGAATATTGGATTAATTTTTGAGTCCACTGATTAACGCCCCCTCTGAATTATTCTGACAATTGGTATCAGAGCTAGTGTTCTTGGAAGAGAGATTTAAGACACAAGATAAATATCACAAGATGAGAAAAATGGATGTTCCTAAGTTGAACAAGGACAACTTTGCATCATGGAAAGCATGATAATACTCCAGCTATCAAGTATTGGAAATGATGTCACACAATACTTGGATACTAAATTTGTGTTACCTATTGGACCTCTGACAGTTGATCAATTGAGAGAGAAACACGAGCACAATTCTATGATGATAGAAATTGCTTCCTCACTCTCTAATGCTGAATTTGAAGGTGTCAAATCATGCACCAGTGAGAAGAAAATATGGGACAAACTCAACCTAGTACATGGAGGAGATAAAAAATATGCTAAGAGCTAAGGCTGAAAGCCTAAGAGGAAATTTGGATGACCTAAGAATGAAAGAGGGAGAAAACATCGCTTAGTTTAGTAGCATAATCAAAGAGGTTGTTAATTCTATCCGAGGAGTAGGAGGTGTACTTGAAGAAGAAAGGTAAGTAAAATTTTAAGAACCTTGCTACCTATTTATGCTATTAGAGTATCTGCAATACAAGAAATGAGAGAAGAAGAAAATAACAACGTTACTCTACATAGTTTGATTGGTAGACTTATTTAATTTGAGATGAATAACTTTGACAATAGTGTCTTACCAACTATTGATTTTGCATTTAAATATTCTTTGAAAATAAGTAAATCAAGTCATAAACACACTATGAGAAATGATAGTGATAGTGATAGTGATGAACAAGAACTTGATGAGATTCTAGCACTAACGGCTAGAATATTGCATACATGCAAAGGTAGATAAAAAGATAAATTACCATTGGTATGTTTTAATTGTAAAGAGATTGGACACTTTGCTACTAGATACCCTAAAAAGAGAAAAGAAGACAGAAAAAATGACAGATCTTATGATAAGAAGTTTGACAGAGGTGATGACTGACATTACCAAAGTAATCGATGTTGGAAAGTTGACTTCCTGAGGAAGCATGACTTATCTTGTGTTGTCAATCATGGAAACAAAGTCATACTAAGTTTCTGTCAAAGATAACTTAGGAGATAAAATGACTAAGTACAGAATACAGAGTAGTCAGACAGATACAATGATCATCACATCAGCGCATGTGCTAGAAAGTACACCAGAGCATGCATGCTTAGATATATACTCCATGATATATATACATGCTATATCCAAATGCGCAAGGTACATAACATCAGTATGGAAAAGATACAGATAGATTAGTACACTACAGTCCAGGAAAGAGTCCAAAATACAGAGCACAAAAGATGACTACTATTTTGGTCAGCGTGTATTATTTTGTGATGCTAAGGCTATGTGCCTTTAGTTATAAGTTTTTTATGATGTAATTAATGTTGTTGTGAACACGTTTGAGCTGACTTGTTTGGAAGTGTTGTATATTTTGTTAAGAGGCCGACTAAGTGTTATGTTTTGGGTCACGCCTATTTGTTTGTAAAGATATAAGTATGTAATGTATTGTTATGTTACAACATGCAAGAGAAGTCAATTATTGTGTAAGAAGAAGTTACAGAGGGACAATATAATGAAGTCAGAAGATGATATAGCTCTTTGAAGGAGTAAGAGCATCCACACATACACAAAACTGATCAGACAATAGTGTCACTACAGAAGTTCATTTTTGATATAGTGCATATCAACATTCAGAGGGTTGTAGCCTTCATATTATTTGGGCAGTGATCCATACACCCCTAACAGGGTTTTTTGTAAAAGACTCCTAACAGGGTCTGACCTTTAACCAGGTCATTGTACTCAAATTGTAAAGACTGCTTCTAACAAGGAAAAGGAACTTTAACAGGTTCATTATACCTAGTACAATATTTTGTGGGTACTAATCCCCACCAGAGTTTTCCTCTGATCAAGGATCTGCATAATCATATCTTGTGTTATATGTTCTTGTGTTATGATTCTTTGAATGCACATTTGATATATGTTTAATTGGCTGAAATATAATTAATTGATAAACAATGATTCAACCCCCCCCCCCCTCTTAGTGTTTCTAACAATTGGNGATTCACCCCCCCCCCCCCTCTTAGTGTTTCTAACAATTGGTATCAGAGCTATGGTCCTCTGAAAGAAAGTTTAACCACTTGAGGAGATCATGGACTCAGCTAAAGCAAAACATTTGAAAAAGAATCTTGAAGCAGCTCTTGAGGATCTTGACAGATCAGAGAAAGAAAATGAAGAACTAAGATTGAAAAATGATGGCTTTCAAATACTTATCAAAAGGCTAAGAAAAGATCTGAAAGATTGTTATACAAGTGATCTAGGACAAATGGTCAAAAATATTAATGAAGAGAATAAATCTCTAAAGGATAAAATTGAAGATCTGGAAGAACAACTTATAGATAGCCACAACACCATTGAAGACAAGATCAAAGAAAGCAAACAATTATAAGATGAGCTTTTGCAGGCAAACATGAAAGTCTTGGAATTGGAAAACATGAAGAAGAAGTTGGAATTTGAATTAACAGAAGCAAAGGATAAGATTGATAAACTCCACACAAGCTCTGATTTGATTCAATCCCAGCTCAATGTGCAAAGAAAAAAGGGGAACACTACTGGTCTTGGATTCAGTACAACACAAGATGAAAGAAAATCATCACAAGTGAAAACACTTGAAGCATCTCCAGAAGCTAAAAAAGTTGAAAATACTATAGAGGTTATATCTGAACCACCTAAAAGGGAAATCAGACAAGTTAACATAACTTGTTATGCATGCAATAAACATGGGCATTTGGAAAGAGATTGCAAATAGGTAAGACCTTTTAATGGTTATTGTTTCTCTTGTAATAAATTTGGTCACAGGGCTATACATTGTAGAACTCAGTCACAACAAAATCAAAGAAGAATGAATCAAAACAATCAAAGAAATCAACCTCAAAAGAACTTGCAGAACACTACATGTCAGATATGCAACTAAAATGGACACACAAAAAATCAATGTAGCATGATGCAGAAAAAAATCAGACCTCCTATCATTTGTCACACATGTGGAAAGGTTGGACATATCACAAAGTCTTGTAGATCCAAAACTCAGAAGCAAGATGAACCTAAAAAGTATCTATTTGAAGAGAAAGGAGAAGTCAATTTTGTCAAAGCAAATGAAGATTCAAGAAAAGTTTGGGTTGAAGTACAGAAGGACAAAGATGTTGAAAAAGTAGTTGATGCATCCACAGTGGACGCACCCTCTACTTTTTCCTGAATAGACCTTCTTGGTCTTAGGGGGAGCTATTCTAGCTCAAAACCCCTACACGGTTGGTGTACTCACATCAGAGTATGCGCCTTTGGATTCATGGTTAAAAGCATAGATTATAGCTATATGCATTCACGCATTATCTAAAATGCATCGGGATCAAAGTTTGAAAATCTCTATGTATGGTTGCAAGTATTAAATGTGGCAGATTGTATAAAAAGGAATTCATATTCGATCATTCTCACATTTACATTTGAAGAGAAAGAAATTGAAGAGCATTGGAGCACTAAGACATCTAGGCATGAAGGCATAGCAGTTTAAAAGTTGGAACAAACTAGTAATTAGTTTGAAATGAAGCCCTAGTCATCGCGCTATTTCAGAATTTCATAGAAACCCTACTTAAACAATCACCAAGTAAGTAATGGTGACCCCAGTTGTATTTGATGTAGTAGAAAGGAAGAGATTCATATTTAAGAAGCATCCATTCAAGTCTATATTGGATGATGTGGAAGTAGCTTTCTCTAAAACCCCGATTGGCGTTGTTCACGTGGAAGATATCTACACGTACATATACTACAAGAAGAAATCACTAGGAGATGATAATATAGCTTCTCACATGGCATCAATGCTAAATAAGGACTTCAAATTCAAAGATGAGTTCACGCACCTACAAGATAACCCTATTATTGAGTATTCGAATGCGCATGAGTTTGAAGAACCAGGATGGGTAAAAATCCTATTGAGCAGAATTCATGATGATATATTTTGGATTGGTGATGTTCCTGTCCGTATCACCGCAATCCTAATCCATCAGTTGACTGGACTTCCAATGACTGGACTAGTATTTCCCACTAGTAAAGATGTTAAGAAGCAGATTGAGAAATTTTGTTTTTCAAGAAGTGACAGGCATGGTATGACAGTAGAACCCACCAAGGAGGATGACATTAAGCTCATGACAATGATACTTGGTTACAAGTTCCAGCAAGCAAGCAAGTTGAATAGTGTACCTACAACAACAGTCCTTGTAGCAATCAGAATAGTAAATGATAACACCCAGTACAACCTTTGTGAGATCTTGTGTGGACAGTTGATTGACAACATTAGAATTGTCAAACATGATAGAAGAAAAACATTCAGGCTTGGATCTCTAATCATCTATTTGTATCATCATATAGTAGGAAAGATTGCAGACCTCTATCTAGACAAAGGCAAACCTACAATGACACAAATATATCTTAAGGCCACCTTAGAGAGAAGTGTAAGAAATACAATGGACATGGATATAAAGATATTTAGGGTTAAAATGCAGAGCAAGGTCAGACTATCTAAGAAGATAGTTGACAAGTACAGGGATACAATTTGTTTTATAGTAGAAATAGATTGCATATGTATGGAGGATATTGAGCCTAGAACTAAGTGGATTCATCCACTAGGATATGAATTTGAAGACCATGTGCTAGAGGGATGTGTGCATGTCTTATTGTCAGCACCTATAGACCCCAATGAACCTAGATGGGGAACATACAGAGAAAAGACTGATGAAGTGGACATTGAACTAAACCTTGCTATAAATAAAAGGAAAGCATCCAAAACCACATCTAGGATTATGAAAGAGCATGGTATCACACAAGAAGATCTGGATAAGGCTAAAGAAGCCAAAATTGCTAAATTTAAGATTGAGAAGACTGATGAATGTCAGAAGAAGAAACAAAAGAAAAATGAGGAGAGCACATCTGCGCCTGCTACCACCATTGACTTGTATACATCGCCACCTTCTAGCAAGAAACCCAGACGAAGGAAGGAAGCAAGCTGCCATAGGTCATCCATCTTCAAGAACCACAAGGAGCACTACAAAGAATACACAAGCACCTCCTGAGGTAGGTTTCAGACCAAGCTTGAACATATTGAAGAATAGGATTATAAATGAAGGTAGATTGGATACACTTTCAAAGGTCTATGACAAATATAAAGAAGTTGATAAGACAGAGATACATTACATGGTCATATCTCATATGATCAAGTTTAAGAAATTAGTTCTTGAACTTAAGACAGTGATACCGGATAACTAATGGAATGTATTGGAAATTATGAAAAGACATGCTATTGTGGAAGATTAGAGAAGAAACTCTGGATACTCTTCTCCCTATTTGTTCACATGATGAGAAGGCTATTTTTCTAGATCTTGTAAAGCCTCATCTCCCTAGCAAGACAAGGAATTTACAGATAATGAACAAGGAATATGAACAAGTTGGAAAGGAGACTGAAAAGGCATTTACACAAGTCTTTATGGACAGACACATATATCCACCAACGACACCTACAAAAAAAGTTACTCCACCTTCTCCTAAATAGGATACAACTCTAGTAATTCAAATTGTGCCCATGACAGGTCCACAGGTCTCTGCATCCACAGTGACAATAACTACTGAGAAAACTAAAGACACAAAGGACACTATAGTGATTGATGATGTAAAGATTTCTATGACAGCTTTAGATAATGATATGGATAAAGTTGATGAAGCCTTTGTTAACACCAAGGACATGAACATTGATGATACATCTTTACAACAGGATGGAGTTCCTTTGATTGATCCAATAGATTTGGATAAGGAGAAAGAGACTCAAGTTGATGAGTCACTAGTTAAAGAGGTACATATCAAAAGTGAATGTCTAGACACAAGTCAGAATACTATTCTGTCACCATCCACCTCATTGTTGTCAAGGTTAACTCCCGATTCAGCAAGTTTTGACACATGGGAAGAAGAAGACCTCATTAAGATTAGCATCCTTGCCATGGAAAAGGAAAAGGAGAAACATGTGATGAGGAACCCACACTTTTTTGAATCAATAAACATTCTGAATGAGTTAGTTCCTGCTGATAAGAAAGTTACAAAAGTTCAAACTGTAGAACATGTGGATAGTGTACAAACAAACTTCAAGTCACACTTCACCAGCTTAGTAGAGATAGCTACTAAGATTGCAGAAGATGAGTATAAGAAGGAAAGATTGAATGAAGTGGTGAAGAAATTTACCTTGGATCTGAACTCTCTGAAGATTGGATAGTCTATATTGAAAGGGCTAGTAGAAAAAGGGAAGAAAGTCATAGCAAACTGCATGGATAGAGTGAAGCTCACCTCCGAGCACACTAAAAAGATAGATGAAGCAGAGGAAATGCTGGAAAACATAAGAAAATATGTTGAGAATTCCACACAGGACATGAACATATGCAATAATGTCTACCAAGGACAACTGGACAAAATTGAGAAGGCAAAGCTACAAATTAGCAAAATAAAAGTTAGACAAACTCAGTTGAGAAATGAACTTGCACCTTCACTAGCATTCCTAAATGAGAACATCAAACAGATAGATGACATAATGTAGACTTATGATCAAGGTCCTTGCTTGGATCTAGTGAAAATGGAGAAGTTAACATATGCTTTATGCACGCACCTCCAAACAGTTGATGCAATGAAAGCATTCTAGTAGAAAGAGATTCAGTTTCTTCAAGTTGTGTACCCGTATGTATATATGGAGTAAGTATGAAGAATTATAGTTTTTTGCACACCTTTGTCATTCATGTTAAAGGGGGAGTAGTAAAAAATGTGTATATGTGGAGTAGTATATATGTATATATCATTAAGTTATGATATACAGTCATTTTTAAATGAAGTCATTTTGAGTAACTTAGCCACATTCCTTTGTTGCCATAAATGACAAAGGGGGAGATTATTGGCAAGTTGACTTCCTGAGGAAGCATGGTTTATCTTGTGTTGTCAATCATGGCAACAAATTCATACTAAGTTTCTGTCAAAGATAACTTAGGAGATAAAATGACTAAGTACAGAATACAGAGCAGTCAGACAGATACAGTGATCAACACATCAGCGCACGTGCTAGAAAGCACACCAAAGCATGCATGCTTAGGTATATCCTCTACGATATATATACATGCTATATCAAAACATGTAAGGTATGGAACATTAGTACAGAAAAGATACAGATAGATTAGTACATTGCAGTCCAGGAAACAGTCCAGAATATAGAGCACAGAAGCCGACTACTGTTTTGGTCAGCGTGTATTATTTTTTGATGCTAAGGCTATGCGCCTTTAGTTATAAGTTTGTTATGATGTAATTAATGTTGTTTTAGACACGCTTGAGCTGACTTTTTTGGAAGTGTTGTATATTTTTTTATGAGGTTGACTAAGTGTGATGTTTTGGGTCACGCCTATTCGTTTGTAAAGATATAAGTATGTAATGTATTGTTATGTTACAACGTGCAAGAGAAGTCAATTATTGTGTAAGTAAAAGTTACAGTGGGACAACATAATGAAGTCAGAAGATGATATAGCTCTTTGAAGGAGTAAGAGCATCCATGCATACACAGAACTGATCAGACAATAGTGTCACTACAATAGTTCATTTTTGATATAGTGCATATCAACATTCAGAGGGTTGTAGCCTTCATATTATTTGGGCAGTGAGCCATACACCCCTAACAGGGTTTTTGTAAATAACTCCTAATAGGGTCCAACCTTTAACCAGGTCATTGTACTCAAATTGTAAAGACTACTTCTAACAGGGCAAAGGAACTTTAACAGGTTCATTATACCTAGTACAATATTTTGTGGGTACAATATTTTGTGGGTACTAATCTCCATAATCATATCTTGTGTTATGATTCTTTGAATACACATTTGATATATGTTTAATTGGCTGAAATATAATTAATTAATAAACACTGATTCAGCCCCCCCCCCTCTCAGTGTTTCTAACAACTGATAATTTGACATAAGAGATAACTGAGACTACAAGGAAAAAGGAAAGAAGGCTTATTACCTAGCTAAGAACAAAGCTTAAAATACTAACACCGAATCTAATGAATATATTGATGTGGTATTTGTTGCTATGAAGGATGATTCAGACAAAGAAGAAAGGTGTGTTGAAACTACACTCATATCTAAGGTTAGTAAAAATGATGTCTGGATTATTGATAGTGTTTGTAGTCACCACATGACTGGAGATAAGGAAAATTTATAAACTTTTGAATATTATAATGGTGGATTAGTATGAATGGGTAATAACTCACCTTGTCCAGTTGAAGGTAAAGCAAGCATCATGTTGAATAATATAATCACATGTGAAAATTCATATTGGTTGAAAGGACTTAACTATAATCTATTGAGTGTTTCACAACTCAATAACACAGGACACCGAGTTGCATTTGAGAACAAAAATGCAAAGATCTACAATGAATCAGGAAGGTTGATTGGCACTAGTGAACAAACAAAAGGTAACCTATTCTATCTTGATGATATTAAGACCACTTCTTTATTGGCTAGAAATGAAGACATCTGGTTGTGGCATAAAATATTATGTCATGTGAATTTTGACAACATGATTAGGATAAGAAAAAAGAGAAAGGTAAGAGGCTTACTGAGCATGTCAAAGCTCGACCATGTCAAGTGTAAGAATTGTTAAAAAGGTAAAATGACAAAGTCTAGTTTCAAGAGAAAAACCTACACATCTAAAGCTATTCTAGAATTAGTCCATACTGACTTATGTGGACCAATGAGAACAAAGATCTATTATGGTGATAGATACTTCATTCTCTTTGTTGATGATTACTCTAGAATGATGATTGTTATGTTCTTAAAAGAGAAATCAGAAGCATTTAAGATGTTTAAATGGTATAAAGCCATAGTTGAAAAACAAAGTGGAAAGGAACGAAAATGCTTAAGGTCAGATAGAGGAGGAGAATTTATTTATGATGAATTCCTTAAATTTTGTGATGAGCATAGAAATTCAAGACAAGTTTCTACATCGAGAACACCACAACAAAATGGGACTGCTAAAAGAAGGAATAGATCAATCATAGATTGTGCTAGAACACTGATGATTGAAAAAGGTATCACACAAATAGTCTAGAGAGAAGCTCTAAGTAATGCTATCTATAAAATATGTTAGAGTAATCTTTAGTTTGCTTATTAATTAAATCATGTTGATTTAATTAGTTAAGTTATTACTCTTTAGTGCTTAAGCTTTCTCTTAGGTGCATTATAATTAATATTTATATTAATTATTAATGCGCAACCTAGTTTTTCTTTTCTTTAGGGTTTCATTCACATTTATAGCTTGAAATTTGTAATTCTTTTTTTGGTAATTCAGAATACATTTTTTCTCTCACTTTGAGTACTTTCTAAGTTCTGGTTTTTCCCCCTTTCAGCTTCTCTCCTGTATCAGGTTATTTGCATGTAGGTATTCTTGGTATTCTCTAGATTTGTATCTCTCAAATCCTACATGGTATCAGAGCCACACTACTACTTCCTGATCTGGAGAATTTGAAGCCATGATTTGAGGGTAAAAACCATAGCTTTTTGGGGGTTTCTTCTTCAATCTGGAAGAGGCACTTTTTTCTGGTGCACTTTGAGCAAAAATAGACACCACCATCGCGCTCAGAAGGCTTGGGAGATTCAACTTTCATATAAAGTTCACCAATTTTGGCCACAATGACCTCTGGGAAAAATTTTCTCCCTCTTAGGTCGTAGAACACACATTTCAAGAAAAAAAATCAAACATTTTGAAAAAAATTCAAAAAAAACACAAAAAGTGTGTTTTGTGGTGCAGTGACCATGCAACCACCATGCCACCCACACTTGGCCCACGCACCACCAGCACTCAGCCTACCACCGACCAGCCACCGTGGCCAGTGCTCAGCTCATGCACTGCTCGCGCGCCACCAACTGCCTACCCGCGCCCTGTCGCACTTCTTCGGAGCCACCCGCTGACAGCTGTTGACATCAGCATACCGGCAGCATTCTCGTAACATATTTTTTTCTGGCAGTCGTTATTTTTATCAGTGTGACCACCTGGTGACGGTTAGATGACCGTCAAATTTTTTACCATGGATGAGCGACGACCATTTGGATGTCAAATTCTTTGTTGTGACTGGGTTTTTCTTGTGAGCTTCTCATTTTGACCTTATGTCAGTCTTTTGGCCATAACTTGAGCATACAGTATCGTCTTTCAGAAAATGAGATATCAATAGAAAGATCTTTTCAAGGTGAGGACTACTATGTGGGCTTTAGATCCACACTCGACCATTTGAGTTCTTGTTTTCAATGTCAAAATAGAAGATTCTATTTTTCTCCTCACTACATCAGGTCACCAGGTATTCTTCTAGCTTTTTGTACTCTCTAAGTTATCTTTTGGTGTATGATGGATAGTTTACTACATTATGGGTGTAATTTTTCCTTTTTATCATTTACTTCAGAAAGAACCTTCTACTTCTATCTTCTTTCTCTCAATGTTGAACCCTTTATTTGACCGGCTGACGCCCCATAACTACCATACCTAGAAAGCACACATGACCAGATTGCTCATGTCATGGGGCTTATGGTCCTATCTGGATGAGAACCAACCTATTTTTTAGCATCCTTTTGAGATTCTTCATCATCAGAAAAAGATGGATGAAGCCATGGGCTTAATTGCACTGAATATCTCTAACATTATCCTATTTCATTTAGAGAATTTGCACAGTCCTCGGGCCATCTAGGGAAATTTTGCAGATCTGTTTGGTAGAGTGAATGAGTTTCAGGCAATACAACTTGATGCAGAGTTGACAGATCTTTCTCTCCTAATAGTTTTTCCACCATTGAGGACTTCTTGATGAAGTTCAATGCTCTCCACTCACTTTTAAAGGGTTGTAGGAAGACCAAATCAGATAATGAGTGTATCTTCCTGATACTCTCAAATCTTCGAGGACAGTTCTAGATCTCCTCCTCCACTTTCTATTCCACTATGGATGCTTTGGGTCATAGGCATATTATGCCTTCCTTTGTGGCCTTCTGTGATTTATTGACTCGAGAGAAGTCAAAGATTCAATAGTTGAATGATACTTCTCACTCTATGAGCCATGCTTTGGTTGCTCATCCATCTTCACAGAAATTGGAGCAAAAATAGGTATCACCAACCATAGAGTCTTGGAAGGATTCTCCTTCTCAGCATTCCTCTGGCCCACCTCCTTCACATAAGGGGAAATCAAAGACCAAAAAACCTAAGTTTTCTTATTGTAATAAGCCCAATCATGATGAGTCTTAGTGCTTTCAAAAGACGGTAGATGGATATGCCCAATAGATTGCTGATTTGACATCTCTTCTTCACAAGAGCAGGATTGATATTTCTTCTTCCTCTTCTCACTGGCCTTCTTCATCATCTTCTCAGGAAGATGAGTCAGACAATGGAAAGGGTCATGCATTATGTGCATCTTCTATTGATCCCTCTTCTATATGACTACTGGATTCAGGTGATTCACACCATATGGCATCTTCTCAAGGTTTATTCTCATCTTTTGAGACCCCTCCTACCCCTCACATTTTGATGGGAAATAACACTGTTATGACTATATGTAGGAACGGTTCTATTGACATTGATGATGGTACATTTCATGATATACTATGTGTTCCATCCTTGTCATCGAACCTTCTCTCTATTTATTAGATTAATCACAGTGGGACAGGGAAGACAGTTGATTTCACTGCAAATTATATAAACATTAGAGATAGTGTGATAGACAATATTGTTGCCATGGGGATAGTTGATCATGATACCTACTTGTACTCCTTCTCTTATTTTGGTCCTCCATCTCCACTGTCAGAGAATATCTCTCCTACTTCATGAGTTCCTATTGAGGAGAAGTCAGGTCATCTGAACTTATGTGAACTATTCCTGAGCTCATTGTTGTGGCTTCTCCACCTCCTCCTCCTATTGAGTTTTCATCTATTTAGCATGATTCCTCTTCAGTATTTCCTGTTGTGGTTACTCCCTACATTGAGCCACCTACTCCTATTATTGAGGGCATATTTGAGGACATTCATCTCCTCCCAGATGATAGATTCCACCCATCTATTAGCCCACCTTCATTGGAGATTCCACTATAGAAGTCTCATGCATTTTCCTTTAAGAATCAGTTAGGCCTTCTAGTTTCTCCTCCCATTCAGGGGTTTCCTTAATGTTCCATGCCTTGGTTTCTTCCACATTGGAGTTCCATTGGTTCAATCATTTCCATAGGGGTTCAACCTTTCTGGGGGGGGCCTTGGTGTCTCATCCCTCTCTCATGGGGGGCTGGTTGTACTTATAGTCTTGGGAGAGTCTCTTGACCCATTTCTTTTCTATTTTTTTTTCTATCTCTTTTTTGAGAGGGGTTTTTCCCAATGGGTTTTCTCCTATGTCTCTGGCTTACAAAGATTTCCTTGTATTGGGTACCTAATCAGGCCTTGTTGTCGGGACCCATTTTCTTCTTTCATAGTTGTGCTAGGTTAGCTTACCCCCTGTGCTTAGCTTAACGGGGGGGGGGGGGGGGGGGGGGGTGTTAGAATAATCTTTAGTTTTCTTATTAATTAAATCATGTTGATTTAATTAGTTAATTTATTACTCTTTAGTGCTTAAGCTTTCTCTTAGGTGCATTATAATTAATATTTATAATAATTATTAATGCATAACCTAACTTTTATTTTCTTTAGGGTTTCATCCACCTTTATAGGTTGAACTTTATAATTCTTTTTCGATAATTCAGAATACATTTTTTCTCTCACACTTTGAGTAATTTTTGAGTGAACCACTGCTCATGAATCGTGGGTCAATGAGTTTGACTCAAAAAAACTACACAGTTGAATCCTGATAGCAATATCATAATTTTTGAGTTCTAATTTTTCCTCCTTTCAGCTTCTCTCCTGTAATAGGTTATTTGCATGGAGGTATTCTTGGTGTTCCGTGGATTTGTATCTCTCAAATCCTACACAATAAACTGAGTTCAATTGAAGAAAGACACCAATAAGACACCTTATGAGCTATGGTATGGATACACACCTAATGTAGGTTACTTTATAATTTTTGGAAGTCAATGTTATATATTGAAAGATGATAGAAATGGAAAGATAGACTCCAAAATTTATGAAGGAATATTTCTAGGTTATTCTACCAAAAGCAAGGCTTTTAAATTTCTTAGGAAATCCTCTAACAAAATCATTGAAAGTGCAAATGTTAAAGTGGATGAATTTATTGAGAAAATGATGAGGAAAGTAGAAAGTAACCAGAAGACTACAATAGATTTTTCTATAGTGATAAACCTGACACTCTTCCTGAGCAATAGTGTATCGCTACCGAGTGACAGAACAATGCACCCGAGTATCAGGCTGCACACACCAAAAATTAGGAAAATACTCACAATGATGAACCTGTTGGAGATTTGATTCTGAGCAGTTGATTGATTGTATGTTTGTCATTGACGACAAAATATAATACACAGTAGTAATTCTATATGTACTTATTAGAATGATGATGTGAAGACTTGCATGGTTAGATACATGTTGTTGACATGTTTATTATGTTATGTTCATACACGTAGACCCAGATATGATGTTTCAGTAAAGTTATGTAATTCTGTTATTGGCAGTTACAGTTCTGGCAGTGTAACAGTTTAGGGCCGACGTATATCACGTGTTTCTTTAGTTGCACCTATCTTCAGGATATGCATGTGTATATTCATGGTTAGTTATGAGTTAACTATCTTTGGTTAAATGTGCCTATCATATTACATCAAGATCATTTTGTTTGAGTTTATTTGGTGAAGCTGACTCAGTGAAGTGTCACGTCTATTTAGTTTGACTTGCGTGGACTTAATATTGTTTACGTGCTTAGTTAAGCTAACTAAGGTGTTGTTGAAATGTTTCTAAGAGCCAACATGACCTTCTAATTTGGAGAAGATACTTATAGTAGTTTGTTTGTGAACACTAAGTGTGAATGATACGAAAAGAGAAGAAATATGTACAGAGCAGATTATCAAAGTTGGTTCATTCATCAAGAGTCTATGTGAAGAAGAAGTGAAAAATTGTAATACACTGGAACTGATCAAGACAGTAGGTCTACTCTATAGTTCATCATCAAATATAGTGCATACATTTTATTCAAAAGGTTGTGGCCTTCACCATCAAGCAGTGAGATTTTGGACAGTGAGTCCATCACCCCTAACAGGGTTATTTATAAAAGACTCCTAACATGGTCCGACCCTTAACCAGGTCACTATAATTATTGCATTGTAATGTAAAACTCCTAACACGCTTGAAATATCTTCTAACAAGGATTACTACAAACAAGTATAGTTTATTGTGGGTGCTAATTCCCACCAGGGTTTTTACCATTTGGTTTCCCCGTAATCAAATTGTGTGTTGAGTATTGTGTTATCTGATTAAGCATTTACTTTGTTGTATTATAAAGTTAAAGAAGTAAAAAGAACTAAAGTTACTAATAAATGATTCACCCCCCCTCTCAGTTATCCTTTGGGACTATTCAAACAATTGGTATCAGAGCCAAGTGCCTTGGAGAAGAAGCCAAACAGCTTAAGGTAGATCAAATGTCTTACTTCAGAAAAGAAAGATGAAAGTTCGATGGAGAAAATTATCTGGATTGTAAAAACAAAATAATAACACATCTACAATGTGTTGGCTTTGAGATCTTTGAAATTCCCACACAAGAAGTTGAAATTCCATCTCTGAAAGACCCTGCAAAGTATGATGCTAGTAACAGACAAAAGGAAACATTTACCAATAATGCAATTGCTAAAGAAGCCCTAATCAGCGCCTTATCTGACAGTGAATTCTCTGAGATCAAGAAGATTGACAGAGCATATACCATATGGAAGTATTTAGAAGAGATGTTTGAAGGAGATCTTCAAGCAAAGAATGCATGCAGGAAGACATGGAAAAAGAAATACAACAGTCTTGAGATGTTACTTGAAGAGAACATTAGAGCCTACAATCAAAGAATAAATGAAGCAGTCTCTGGAATCAAAAACAATGGTGGAGAAATATTAGAAGAAGATATAATGGACAAGTTGCTAACCAATTTAACATCAGACTATGAAAACAAGATCAATATTCTAGAGGAAACCATGCAATTCTCACAAGATTTCAAGAGAGAGACCTTGATCAGCAAAATCTTTGCATTTGAGATATCAAGTTTGAAGACTGAACCTAAAAGTGAAACAACTTTCAAACCCTCAGTCCATGGTAAGAAATCCTTACACATCTCCAGTCATAATGAGAAAGAAGAAGTTGATGAAGAACTTGAAGAAATCATTTCTATGATTGCTAGAAGAGAAAATAAAGGAAAAGGAAAACATGAAGGACAAATTCCATTCAAATGTTTTTCATGTAACAAGATTGGTCACTTTGCATCTAAGTGTTCCACAAGAGTCAAGAAGTTCAGATCTGATTACAAACCCAAATATAAGAAGGAGTGTTATCATGCTGAAGAAGGTGTAACCGATGAAGATTCAGGAGAAGATGAAATTTTATTCGTTTCCCTTAGAGACTTGGAAAGGTTGCTTAAGGAAATGGACATTATAGATGAAAAGGAAGAACAAGAGCTAGCCCTAATCTCCAAAGCAGACAATAGAACTAATTGGATCATTGACAGTGGATGCTCTCATCATATGACAGGTGAAAAAGATAGATTCATTCATCTAGACAAATACAAAGGTGGTATGGTTAGATTTGGAGATAACACTCCTAAACCTATCATAGGAAGAGGTTCTATCACTTTGGATGGAAAGAACAAGACTGATGATGTTCTATATGTTGATGGTTTACATCATAACTTGTTGAGTGTTGGAAAACTACTTGACAAAGGTTATCATTTGGAGTTCAAAGACAACAAGTGCATCATTAACAACAAGGATGGAGACATGATTGCATTAGGCTCCAAAACAAAAGGTAATATTTTTCAGCTTAATTCTGTTGTAAGTTGTTTTGTTGCAAAGGTGGATGATAGTTGGTTATGGCACAAGCGACTTTGTCATATCAATTTTGATAATATAGTAAAGATCAGCAATGTTAAGGCAGTCAGAGAACTTCCAAGTACTATTGACACTATATGCAGGGAATGTATTATGGGAAAGCATGTAAGGAGTTCCTTCAAAAGAAAGAAAAACTCAGCTGAGAACAAATTGGACCTAGTGCACACTGATTTATGTGGTCCTACCCAAACAAGATCATACTATAGAGAAAGGTATTTCATTTTGTTTTTTGATGATTTTTCTAGGATGATGTGGGTTGCGTTCTTAAGGGAGAAATTTGAAGCCTTTGAAAAGTTCAAAATATTCAAAGCTAAGGTTGAGAATGAATCCAGATTAAAACTGAAATGTCTAAGATCAGATAGAGGAGGAGAGTTCACCTCTGATCAATTTTATGATTATTGTGAAGAACATGGTATTAAAAGACAATTGAGTGCACCTAGAACCCCTCAGAAGAATGGGATTGCAAAAAGGAGGAACAAGATCATACTTGATACAGCATGTACTATGATGATTGAAGGAAAAATGGCACACACCTATTGGAGAGATGTAGTGAACACAGTAGTATATACTATCAACATAACCTAATTGAGGCCAGGCATAGATAAGACATCCTATGAACTTTGGTTGGGCAATGTACCTACAGTAAAATATTTCAGAATCTTTGGCAGCAAGTGCTACATCAAAAGAGATGATGGTGTTGGTAAGTTTGATGCTAGAAGTGATGAAGGTATTTTCCTTGGTTATTCTACTAAAGAAAAGCATATAGATGTTTCAATTTGAGATTAAAGAAGATAATTGAAAGCACTCATGTTAAGATTGATGAAAAGTTTATGGTTCAAAAAAGATACTATGAATATGCACCTATGATTGAGGATGAACCCAGGCCTAGCAGCAAAGATACTGTTATTGAAGAAATGTTTGATTGCATTGATGTCTCATGCAATGACCCTAAATCAAGCAGAGAAGAATCACATATTACAGAAGAAGAAGGCACACCTAAGGTTCCAAAATTCACCTCTAGATATCACTCTAAAGATGATATCATTAGAGATAAGAGCAGCAACATTTTGACCAGGTCAAAAGCAAAAGGTCTAGCAATGGATAAAGAGGTATGCTTACTTTCACAGATTGAACCTTTAAGTGTTGAAGATGCTTGTAATGATTTTGATTGGAAGAATGCAATGAAAGAAGAAATAGATCCGATAATCAAAAATGACACATGGGAATTGGTCCCTAGACCCAATAACAAAAATGTGATTGGAACAAAGTGGGTATTCAGAAACAAGATGAATGAAGATGGTACAGTAGTAAGAAACAAAGAAATATTGGTATGTAAAGGATATGAGAAGAGAGAAGGAATAGACTACACTGATACATTTGCCCCTATGAGCAGACTGGAAGCCGTTAAGTTGTTTTTGGCATATGCAACATTCAAAGACTTTAAAGTTTATCAAATGGATGTAAAATCAGCTTTTTTGAATGGTGACTTGAATGAAGAAGTTTACATAGAACAACCTGAAAGATTTAATCTCTCAGATAAACCAGACATGCTATGCAGATTGAAGAAAGCACTCTATGGTCTTAAATAGGCCCCAAGAGCTTGGTATGAGAGACTTGATGGTTATCTTACCAAGATTGGATTCAAGGAGTAGTAGATTATAACCTATTCACAAGAGAAACACCTGATGGATTATTTTTAGTTGCTATATTTGTTGATGACATTATCTTTGGGGGTAATGACAAGCTCAGTAAAGCATTTTCAAAAGAAATGCAGAATGAATTTGAAATGAGTATGATTGGTCCTATAAAATACTTTTTGGGACTGAATGTAAAGCAAATAGATAAAGGTATATTCATTAATTAGTCTAAATATGTAAAGGAAATACTGAAGACTTTTTAGATGGATGATTGTAAGCCAGTATGCACTCCCATGATAACTGGAAGCAAGCTTTCAAAAGATGATGACTCCACATCAGTTGATAAGACATTGTACAAATCTATGATTGGTAAAATCATTTATCTGACTCAATCTAGACCTGACATATCTAATGCAGTTGTCATTATTGGAAGATTTGTAGCTGAACCCAAGCAAAATCACCTAATGGCAATCAAGAGGATATTCAGATATCTAAAGGGAACTATAGACTATGTTTTATGGTATCCAAAATCAGAGAATGTACAACTTCATGTGTATACAGATGCAAATTGGGAAGGTTGTATTGATGACAGGAAGAGCACTTTAGGAGGAGCAGTATTTCTTGGAAACAGGTTGGTTTCTTGGATAAGCAAGAAGCAGAACTATAATTCTCAGTCAACAACAGAAGCTGAATATGTTGTAGCAGCACTGAATTGTTCAACCATGGTTTGGATCAAACAGATGGTTAAAGACTTTGGCATTTAGGTTGATTATCCTATTGTTATTCACTATGACAATACTAGCACTATCAACATGTCTAAGAACCCTATGATGCATGCAAAGACAAAACACATAGAGATCAAGTACCATATCTTAAGAGAAAAGGTTGCAGACAAAGAGGTTAAATTAGACTATGTGAGCACCAAAGAATAGTTGGAAGATATTTTCACAAAGCCCTTATCAAAGGATACTTTTGAGTATCTCAGGGAGAAATTGGGAGTAATTCCCTCTCCTGAGTCTGTTTAGAAGAAGCAGCAAGAACATCAGTCATTTAGTGACTGATGAATGGTTAACTACTCTACTTCTTGAGTAGTACCTGTACCTAAAGATCTATGGCGCCCTTTTCCATTGATGTCAAAGGGGGAGTATATAGTAAGGGGGAGTATGTATTAAGGGGGAGCATATACTCTGGGGGAGTATATACATGGAACAAAAACATAGACAGAGGAATCGTTGCAGTTTAGAGAAATATTTTGATGAGGATATTGAGAAGATTGTAAAAGAAAGAGGACATCATGAACAGAGGATTTTTTTGATATCATATGTTTCCATCAATGTCAAAGGGGGAGAATGTTGGAGATTTGATTCTGAGCAGTTGATTGATTGTATGTTTGTCATTGATGACAACATATAATACACAGTAGTAATTCTAAATGTACTTATCAGAATGATGATGTGAAGACTTGCATGGTTAGATACATGTTGTTGACATGTTTATTATGTTATGATCATACACCCAGACCTAGATATGATGTTTCAGTAATGTTATGTAATTCTATTATTGGCAATTACAATTCTGGCAGTGTAAAGGTTTAGGGCCAACGTATATCACGTGTTTCTTGAGTTGCACCTATCTTTAGGATATGCATGTGTATATTCATGTTTAGTTATGAGTTAACTATCTTTGGTTAAATGCGCCTATCATATTACATCAAGATTGTGTTGTTTGAGTTGATTTGGTGAAGCTGACTCACTGAAGCATCGCGTCTATTCAGTTTGACTTGCATGGACTTAATATTGTTTGCATGCTTAGTTAAGCTGAATAAGGTGTTGTTTAAATGTTTCTAAGAGCCGACATGACCTTCTAATTTGGAGAAGATACTTATAGTAGTTTTTTTGTGAATGCTAAGTGTGAATGATATGAAAAGAGAAGAAAGATGTAAAGAGAAGAATATCAGAGTTGGTTCATTCATCAAGAGTCTATGTGAAGAAGAAGTGAAAGATTGTAATACACTGGAAATGAACAAGACATCAGGTCTACTCTACAGTTCATCATCAGATATAGTGCATATCTATTATTCAGAAGGCTGTAGCCTTCACCATCAAGCAGTGAGCTTTTGGACAGTGAGTTCATCACCCTTAACAGGGTTATTTATAAAAGACTCCTAACAGGGTCTGACCCTTAACCAGGTCACTATAGTTATTGCATTGTAATGTACAACTCCTAACAGGGTTGAAATATATTCTAACAGGGATTACTACAAACAGGTATAATTTATTGTGGGTGCTAATTCCCACCGGGGTTTTTACCATTTGGTTTCCCCGTAATCAAATGGTGTGCTGAGTATTGTGTTATCTGATTAAGCATTTATTTTTTTGTATTCTAAAGTTAAAGAAGTAAAAAGAATTGAAGTTACTGATAACTGATTCACCCCCCCTCTCAGTTATCCTTTGGGACTATTCAAATAGAACCGAGCGATGAAGATCAAAATTAAGGTTAAGATGATGATCATAATGATGAGAAAAGATTTGAATCAATACTTGCCAAGTATTTTCGAAGATGCCATCCATAGGACCAAATCATAGGAGACAAAAGAGATGGAATGAGAACAAGAATAAGTCACAAAACACTAGATGTTTGATTTGTGAATTTGACCCTAAATCTATTAATACTGCACTTGAGAATCAGGAATGGGTCAGTGCTATGAATGAAAAGATTGAGTAGATTGAAAAGAATAGAACATGGACATTAGTACCTAGTTCGAATGAAAAAAATGTCATTGGTACCAAATGGATATTCAGAAACAAATTGAATGAGAATGGAGAAGTCACAAGAAACAAAGCAAGACTAGTATGCAAAGGCTATGCACAAGAAGAAGGTATTGACTATGGGGAAACCTTTCCACCCATTTCTAGGCTAGAAGGAGTAAGAATTCTACTTGCTTATGCTACATTCAAAGGATTCAAAGTATACCAAATGGATGTAAAATTTGCATTTCTGAATGGAATACTAGAAGAAGAGGTACACATTGAACAAACTGAAGGGTTTGTTGATCCTAATAGGAGAAACATGGTTTGTAGACTACAAAAATCATTCGATATATTGAAACAATCACCGAGAGCATGGTATGAAATACTTCACTCTTATCTCATTATTATTGGATTTGTAAGAACAAGTGATAACAGTAATATGTATTTAAAAGAAGATACTGATGATAACATTCTGATTGTTGAGATATTTGTTGATGATATCATATTTGGAGGTAATGATATGTTATGAAAATCATTTGCTGATGAAAGGAGAAAAGAGTTGGAGATGTCAATATTTGGGGAGATCAAAAATTTTCTTGGTCTAAAGATTCTACAACAGGCTGAAGACATCTACATCACACAATCCAAATACATCAAGGAAGTTTTGAAGATATTCAAAATGGAGGACTCCAAACCAGTTGGAACACCTATGGCAACTAGATGCAAATTGACAAAGGAAGACAAGTCACAATAGGTAAATCAGACCTTATATAGATCTATGATTGGAAAACTAATGTATGTTGTACATACTAGACCTGATATAGAAAATGTAGTTGGAATAGTTGCGAGATTCTCTGCTAATCCAAAGGAATCACACATGACTACTGTCAAAAGAATTATGAGATATCTAAAGAATACCGAAGACTATGGTCTATGGTATAATAAAGAAGGAAAATTTGAGCTTCAAGTCTATACATATGTTGATTGGGCTGGAAACATAGATGATAGAAAGAGAACAACAAGATGAGCATTCTTTATGGGTGACAGACTTGTCACATGGATAAGTAAAAAGAAAGGATGCATTTTTCAATCCACTACAGAAGAAGAATATGTGGTTGTTGCTGTAAATTACTTTAACATTGCATGGATCAAGCAATTATTGAAAGTTATGAATATGAAAATTATTGATCATGTAATTATCTATTGTGATAATACAAGTGCTATCAACATTTCAAAGAAACCTGTCATGCATGCTAAGATAAAGAACATTGCTATCAAATATCATTACTCAAGGGAACAAGTACAAGAGAAAAAGGTTATACTAGAATATGTTCAATCCAAAGAACAATTAGCAAACATATTCAAAAATCCATTGCCAAAAGATACATTTGAGTACCTGAGGAAGAGACTAGGGGTTTGACCCTTGTTTACTAGTTACTAAGATGACTAGGAGGCTGCATCAGCCTACACATTATTAGAAGATCAATCATGTTGATGCAAGCTAAGAAATGGACTGCAAAGGTATATTAGTACACAGAAAGGTACTTATTTGAACTGAACACCAAAGATATTATTGGCTACTAAACAGATGGATTGCTGATGGAAAGAAGAATTCAATGATATATTGATGTTTGGTATTACTTTCAAAGGGAGAGAATATATCCATATGAAATACCTATCATGATAATCCAAATGGAGAGAAAAGAAATATCCATCAAGGAGAGGAACACTGAAAGGGAGAGAAAAGATCAAAATAATAAGTTTCTACAGAGGGAGAGAATTGGAGATAAGTTAACACTACATATCTATCTAGAAGAGGGAGAACAATAAGTTTGGTATGATATGGCATAAGATAAATTACATATTTCATATTGTTTTGAAAGTATGTTTCCATCAATGCCAAAGGGAGAGATTGATGAACTATAACTGATTGAATGTTTGAAGATAATTAAGTTGATGATCACCGAGCTACATAAAGTAAATGCAAGACATTAAATCAGATAATGTATTATATTATCATTGATGTCAACTTGATATGGTATGACTAGCCATACACATATTGCAATAACACTTAAAGAACTAAAGAGAAATTTTTTTTGACATCGGTAACCATGTACATCGAGTGACAGTAAACCCCGATGGAAAGTAAACCCCGAGCACAAAAGTTCACATTGTTAACCGACAGACAATGTTACCCAAGAAAGTGATACCCGAGAAAGAATTACCGAGCTAACTATAGTTGTCACTAAATAGAACTGAAGTTGATGCCCAAGCTATCTGCAGTAATCACCGAACATAACTGAAGTGTTGACCAACAGGAACTGAAGTTAGGAAATGAAAAAATACTTAGCTGGCAGGAGATATAATTAGAGTTAAGTGATTGATTACTTTATTTCTATCAATCAGTTAAAAGATATAGATAAGAAGGAGATTTAAAGAATATAAAACAAGAAGAGATTTGTGGAATAAATATAAAGCTAAGCTTTAAAGATTAAAGCAATGCATGGTAAGATTTGTGGATTAATAAAGCTATCTAAGTCAAGAACAAGAAGGAAAATAAATAGTGAAATCATGTCTATATAAAGAGAAAATTAATTCATTATTGAACAGAGGAATGCTGAGAATAATTATAATGAAGATAAAAGTCTTCATGCATATCTGATCATATAGGCTAAAGGACAGAGAAAAGAATTCTGCAGACATCAAGCAACAGAGAAGCAACAACATTCACCAAGTAGAAAGAAGAGGAGAAAAGTAATTAAAGAGAACATTTATTAGAGAGGTATTATGGACTAACAATAGATCTGAACATCTGCAAGATTAAGTTGTATTTATGAACAGATCATTTACTGTTTCAGTTTCACCATTGATTCATAAAATCTCTTAACCGAGTGAGATTTAACCATTCTTATTATATTGAGTTATATCCTAAGGAGTATCAAAAGGTTTTCATGTTGACAGCATAGTGAATGCTAGGTTAAGTGATAAATTGTTAGTTTTAAATCCTCTAAAAAGGTTTCACTTAATAGTGTGTTTGTAATGTTTAACAGGATTGGCTCTTCAACGAGATCACTTCTAAAGAGTGAAAATTTAGGGTTACCAGTCCCAAGTGTTTTTTCTCTTAATAGGGTTTCCACGTTTAAAAACCATGTGTCAAATGTGTATATGGTTCATTGCTTTGATTTTTTTCTTTACAGATTACCAAAACATGATTGATCGGTAAAAACTAAGTTTATTTATTGATATTCGGTAAAGGCTAGGAAAACCTAAACTGCTTTTCAATAAAGCTTAAGAAAACGATAAATGGTATATTCTCAGAGAAGTATATATAAGTTAGATTTAAACAAGGCATACATCTTGTAGGCTTTTTTAGATAACTAGAGGTTTTATATATGTGATATATTTTTTGGTTGAATTATTGGATTATTTTTTGAAGCCACTGATTCACCCCCCTCCTCTTTGTTATTCTAACACACTGGTTTTTCCTCTTACATGGTTTCTGTGATTAAAAAACTTGTTTCTTAGAAAAAAAATAAAAATGAATGACTAATTCATAGTGGTTGTTCTCATCATATGACTGGATACAAGAAGAAATTTGTGTCAGTTCAAAAATATGATGGTGGTCCCATTAGGTTTGGTAATGATAAGCCTTCTTCTATTGTTGGTAGAGGACCTATTACTTTTGATGGATAGAATAATGATAAAAATGTCTATTATGTGAAGGGTTTATATAAATTCTCTTGACTGATAGAAAGATATGTGATAATTGATATGATGTATTTTAAAGAATTAAGGATGTGAAATTTGGAAGAGATCTGGAGATGTTATTGCAGTTGGAAAAGGACAAGAAGGAATATATACTAGCTTGAAGGAGCTTCAAAATTATGTTTTTTACTATCTCAGATAGATGAAAATTGGCTTTGGCACCAAAGGATGTGTCACATAAACTTTGATAATTTGGTAAAAATAATTTCATTAGATAAGTAAGAGAGATACCTAGATTAAGAAAACAAGATAATGTGATCTGCAAGAGATGTCATCTACCAATTTATTAGATTTAGTGCACACTAAACTTTATGGTCCTACAAGAACAAGAAGTTTTGAAGGTGAGAGGTAATTTATACTATTCATTGATAATTACTCTAGGTTTGCTTGGGTTTCATTTCTTAGAGATATATAAGAGGAATTTGAGAATTTAAAGATGTCCAAGGATAGAGTTGAAAATGAATGTGGTAGAAGGATTAAATGTTTGAGATATGATAAAGGAGGATAATTTACCTCTAATGTGTTTGAAATATTTTGTGAGAAACATGGTATTAAGAGAGTTTTAAGTGGCTAGAACACCACAAAATATTTGTGTAGTGGAAAGGATAAACCAATCTATTCAAGAAGCAACAAGGACTATGATCAAGGAAGCAAGTTTGCCAATAATTTACTAGAGAGAAGCAGCTATATGCACACTAAAAAGAGTTATGTAGTAGAAGAAATATGTAAAGACATCATATGAATTATGGCATGGAGGAGTACCTATAGTTAAGTATTTCAAAATCTTTGGAAGCATAAGTCACATTTGGAAAGATGAAGATAATCTCGACAAGTTTGACAATAAATCTGATGAAGGCATATTTTTCTGATATTCTACTAAGAGAAAAGAATACTAGTGATACACCAAAAAAATGAACAAGATTTTGGAAAGTGTAAATGTGAAGGTTGATGATGATTTTTAGAAGACTCCTGAGAGACATATTGAATATGAATCAGATTTAGAGGACATAGGAAAAGATAATATGAAAGAATAAGAATAAAATCAACTAACACCAACATCTACAACAAAGAAACTAAGCTATGTGCAAAAAAATCATCCTAAGAATCTGATTATTGGCAATAAAAATAGAGAATTTATCACTAGAAGTAGAGTAACATAATATCATGTTTTTGTGTTTAATTTCAGAGGTAAAGCCTAAATTTGTAGAAGAAGAATGTAGTGATCAAAATTAGGTTACGAAAATGAAGGTAGAACTTGATCAAATTGAGAAGAATCAAACCTCAGAAGTTGTGCCCATATAGATAGATAAGAAAATCATTGGTAATAATGAAAAAATGGTAAGGTAATAAGGAACAAGGAAAGATTAGTACGAAATGGTTACACTCACATTGAAGGAATTAAATTTGATGAGACTCATGCCCATTTTATAGCATGGATACCAAGCTCTTTGAGGATGGATCTAATATTTTGATTGCTAATTATTTTAGAAGACACCATCCATAGGACCAAATCATAGGAGACAAAAGAGATGGAATGAGAACAAGAAGTAAGTCACTGAACACTAGATGTTTCATTTGTGGTTTTGAGCCTAAATCTATTAATAATGCACTTGAGAATCAATAATGGGTCAGTGCTATGAATGAAAAGATTGAGTAGATTAAAAAGAACAAAACATGGACATTAGTTCCTAGTCCAAATGACAAAAATGTCATTGGTACCAAATGGATATTCAGAAACAAACTGAATGAGAATGGAGAAGTCATAAGAAACAAAGCAAGACTAGTATGCAAAGGGTATGCACAAGAAGAAGGTATTGACTATGGGGAAGCCTTTGCACCTGTTTCTAGGCTAGAAGGACTAAGAATTCTACTTGCTTATGCTAGATTCAAAGTATAGAAAATGGATGTAAAATTTGCATTTCTGAATGGAATACTAGAAGAAGAGGTATACATTGAACAACCTGAAGGGTTTTTTGATCCTAACAAGAGAAACATGATTTGTAGACTACAAAAAGCCTTGTATATATCGAAACAAGCACCGGAAGCCTGGTATAAAAAACTTCACTCTTATCTCATTAGTATTAGATTTGTAAGAACAAGTGATAACAGTAATATGTATTTAAAAGATGATATTAATGATAACATTCTGATTGTTGAGATATTTGTTGATGATATCATATTTGGAGGTAATGATATGTTATGAAAATAATTTGCTGATGAAATGTGAAAAGAGTTGGAGATGTCAATGTTTGGGGAGATCAAAAATTTTCTTCGTCTACAGATTCTACAATAGGATGAAGAAATCTACATCACACAATCGAAATACATCAAGGAAGTTTTGAAGATATTAAAAATGGAGGACTCCAAACCAGTTGGAACACCTATGGCAACCAGATGCAAATTGACAAAGGAAGACAAGTCACAATAGGTAAATAAGACCTTATATAGATCTATGATTGGAAAACTAATGTATCTTGTACATACTAGAGCAGATATAACACATGTAGTTGGAATAGTTGCAAGATTCTCTTCTAATCCCAAGGAATCACGCATGACTGCTGTAAAAAGAATTTTGAGATATCTAAAGAATACCGAAGACTATGGTCTGTGGTATAATAAAGAAGGAAAAATTGAGCTTCAAGTCTATATAGATGATGATTGCATTGGAAACATAGATGATAAAAAGAGAACAACATGAGGAGCATTCTTTATGGGTGACAGACTTGTCACATGGATAAGTAGAAACAAAGGATGCATTTCTCAATCCACTGTAGAAGAAGAATATGTGGTTGTTGCTGCAAATTACTCTAACATTGCATGGATCAAGTAATTACTTAAATGTATGAATATGATAATTATTGATCCAGTAAGTATCTATTGTGATAATACAAGTGCTATCAAAATTTCAAAGAAACCTGTCATGCATGCTAAGATAAAGAATATTGCTATCAAGTATCATTACATAAGGGAAAAAGTACAAGAGAAAGAGGTTATACTAGAATATGTCCAATCCAAAGAAAAATTAGCAAACATATTCACAAATCCATTGCCAAAAGATACATTTGAGTACCTGAGGAAGAGACTAGGGGTCCAACCCTTGTTTACTTGTCACTAAGCTGACTAGGAGGCTGCATCAGCCTACACATTATTAGATCAATCATGTTGATGCAAGCTGAGAAATGGACTATAAAGGTATATTAGTACATAGAAAGGTACTTATTTCAACCAAACTCGAGAGATATTATTGGCTACTAAAGAGATGGATTGATGATGGAAAGAAGAATTCAACGATATATTTATGTTCTACATTTCTGTCAAAGGGAGAGAAAATATCCATATGAAATATGTATCATGATAATCCAAAGGGAGAGAAAAGAAATATCCATAAAATAGAGGAACATTCAAAGGGATAGAAAAGATCAGAATAATAATTTTCTACAGAGGGAGAGAATTGGAGATAAGTTAACACTACATATCTATCTAGAAAAGGGAGAAAGAATTATACAACAAAGGGAGAGAGATAGAATCACAAGTTGCTACATATATCCATTGAAGGGAATGAAGAAAGAAAAGTACTCTACAAGAAACAAATCTAAGCTAGAAGAGCATACCAAGAGTCAGATATTTGTATGGGTTATAAAACGATAAGTTTGGTATGATATGGCATGTCATACATTACATATTTCATATTGTTTTGAAAGTATGTTTCCATCAATGCCAAAGGGAGAGATTGATGAACTATAACTGATTGAATGTTTGAAGATGATTAAGCTGATGATCACCAAGCTACATAAAGTAAATGCAATACATTAAATGAGATAATGTATTATATTTTCATTGATGTCAACTTGATATGGTATGATTTCGCATGCACATATTGTCACAACACTTAAAGAACTAAAGAGACAAATTTTTTGACGTCAGGAACCATTTACACCGAGTGATAGTAAACCCCGAGCACAAAAGTTCATAGTGTTAACTGACGGACAATATTACCCAAGAAAGTGATACCCAAGAAAGCATTACCGAGCTAACTGCAATTGTCACCAAACAAAACTGAAGTTGATGCCCGAGCTATCTGAAGTAGTCACCGAGCATAACTGAAGTGTTGACCGACGGGAACTGAAGTTAGGAAATGACAAAATACTTAGCTAGCAAGAGATATAATTAGAGTTAACTGATTGATTACTTTATTTCTAATGATCAGTTAAAAGATATAGATAAGAAGGAGATTTAAAGCATAGAAAACAAGAAGAGATTTGTGGAATAAGTCTAAAGCTAAGCTTTAAAGATTAAAGCAATGCATGATGAGATTTGTGGATCAATAAAGCTATCTAAGTCAAGAACAAGAAGTAAAATAAATGGTGAAATCATGTCTATATAAAGAGAAAATAAATTCATTATTGAATAGAGGAATGCTGGGAATATTATCTAGTGAAGATAAAAGTCTTCATGTAGATCTTATTATATAGGCTTAAGGACAGAGCCAATAATTTTGCAGACACCGAGCAACACAAAAGAAACAACATTCACCAAGAAGAAAGAAGAGGAGAAAAGTAATTGTAGAGAAAATTTGTTAGAGAGGTATTATGGACTTACAATAGATATGAACATTAGCAATATTAAGTTGTATTTATGAACAAATCATTTACTATTTCAGTTTAACCATTGATTCAGAAAATATCTTAACCGAGTGAGATTTAACAATCCTTATTATATTGAGATATATCCTAAGGAGTATCAAAAGGTTTTCATGCTAACAACATAGTGAATGCTATTTGTAGTGATAAACTGTTAGTTTTAGTTCCTCTAAAAAGTTCGCACTTAACAGTGTGTTTCGAACCTTTAACAGGGTTGGCTCTTCACCGAGCTCACTTAAAAAGAGTGAAAATTTTGGGTTACCGGTCCCAAGTGGTTTTTCCCTTAATAAGGTTTCCAAGTTAAAAATCCATGTGTCAAATGTGTATATGGTTCATTGCTTTGATTTTTTGCTTTACAGATTACCAAAACAAGATTGATCGGTAAACACTAAGTTTATTTATTGATATTTGGTAAAGGCTAGGAAAACCTAAACTGCTATTCAATTAAGCTTAAGAAAAGGATAAATGGTATATTCTCCGATCAGTATTTATAAGTTAGATTTACACAAGGCATACATCTTGTAGAATTTTTTAGATAACTAGAGGTTTTATATATGTGATATAAGTTTTGGTTGGATTATTGGATGAATTTTTGAAGCCAATGATTCACACCCCCCCCCCTCTTAGTTATTCTAACACACTAGTTTTTCCTCTTACATGGTTTCTGTGATAAAAAAACTTGTATCTTAGGAAAAAAACAAAAAAAAATGACTAATTCATAGTGGTTGTTCTCATCACATGAATAGATACAAGAATAAATTTGTGTCAGTTCAAATATATGATGGTGGTATTGCTAGGTTTGGTAATGAAAAGCCTTCTTCTATTGTTGGTAGAGGACCTATTACTTTTGATGGAACGAATAATGATAAAAATGTCTATTATGTGAAGGGTTTATATAAAATCTCTTGAATTATAGAAAGATATGTGAGAATGGATATGATGTATTTTAAAGAATTAAGGATGTGAAATTTGGAAGAGATCTGGAGACGTGATTGCAGTTGGAAAAGGACAAGAAGGAATATATACTAGCTTGAAGGAGCTTGAAAATGATGTTTTTTACTATCTCAGATAGATGAAAATTGGCTTTGGCAGCAAAGGATGTATCACATAAACTTTGATAATTTGGTAAAAATAATTTCATTAGATAAGTAAGAGAGATACCTAGATTAAGAAAACAAGATAATGTGATCTGCAAGAGATCTCATCTACCAGTTTATTAGATTTAGTGCACACTGAACTTTATGGTCCTACAAGAACAAGAAGTTTTCAAGGTGAGAGGTAATTTATACTATTCATTGATAATTACTCTATGTTTGCTTGGGTTTCATTTCTTAGAGATATATCAGAGGAATTTGAGAATTTAAAGATGTCCAAGGATAGAATTGAAAATGAATGTGGTAGAAGGATTAAATGTTTGAGATATGATAACGGGGGACAATTTACTTCTAATGTGTTTGAAATATTTTGTGAGAAACATGGGATTAAGAGATAGTTTTAAGTGGCTAGAACACCATAAAAGACTCACGTAGTGGAAAGGCTAAACCAGTCTATTCAAGAAGCAACAAGGACTATGTTCAAGGAAGCAAGTTTACCAAAACTTTACTAGAGAGAAGGAGCTATATGCACACTAAAAAGAGTTATGTACTAGAAGAAATATGTAAAGACATCATATGAATTATGGAATGGAGGAGTACCTAAAGTTAAGTCTTTCCAAATCTTTGGAAGCATAAGTCACATTTGGAAAGATGAATATAATCTCGACAAGTTTGACAACAGATTTGATGAAGGCATATTTTTCGGATATTCTACTAAGAGAAAAGCATACTAGTGATACACCAAAAAAATGAACAAAATTTTGGAAAGTGTAAATGTGAAGGTTGATGATGATTTTTAGAAGACTCCTGAGAGACATATTGAATATTAATCAGATTCAGAGGACATAGGAAAAAAGAATATGAAAGAATAAGAAGAAAATTAATTGACACCAACATCTACAACAAAGAAACTAAGCTATGTACAAAAAAATCATCCTAAGAATTAGATTATTGGAAATAAAAATAGGGTATTTATCACTAGAAGTAGAGTAACACAATCTCATTTTTTCTGTGTTTAATTTTAGAGGTTAAGCCTAAATTTTTAAAAGAAGAATGTAGTGATCAAAATTGGGTTAAGAAAATGAAGGAAGAACTTGATCAAATTGAGAAGAATCAAACCTGAGAACTTGCACCCATATAGATATATAAGAAAATGATTGGTAATAATGAAAAAATGGTATGGTAATAAGGAACAAGGAAAGATTAGTATGAAAGGGTTACACTCACATTGAAGGAATTGACTTTGATGAGACTTATGCCCATTTTCTAGGATGGATACTAAGCTCTTGGAGGATGGATCTAATGTTTTGATTACCAATTATTTTAGAAGACACCATCCACAGGACCAAATCATAGGAAACAAAAGAGATGGAATGAGAACAATAAGTAAGTCACTGGACACTAGATGTTTGATTTATGATTTTGAGCCTAAATTTGTTAATAATGTACTTGACAATCAAGAATGGGTCAGTGCTATGAATGAAAAGATTGAGTATATTGAAAAGAAAAGAACATGGACATTAGTTCCTAGTCCGAATGTCAAAAATGTCATTGGTACCAAATGGATATTCAGAAACAAACTGAATGAGAATGGAGAAGTCACAAGAAACAAAGCAAGACTAGTATGCAAAGGGTATGCACAAGAAGAAGGTATTGACTATGGGGAAACCTTTGCACCCATTTCTAGGCTAGAAGGAGTAAGAATTATACTTTCTTATGATGTATTCAAAGGATTAAAAGTATAGCAAATGGATGTAAAATTTGAATTTCTAAATGGAATACTAGAAGAAGAGGTATATATTGAACAACCTGAAGGGTTTGTTGATCCTAACAAGAGTAACATGATTTGTAGACTATAAAAATCCTTGTATTTATTGAAATAAGCGCTGAGAGCATGGTATGAAGGACTTCACTCATATCTCATTAGTATTGGATTTGTAAGAACAAGTGATAACAGTAATATGTATTTAAAAGAGATACTGATGATAACATTGTGATTGTTGAGATAGTTTTTGATGATATCATATTTGGAGGTAATGATATGTTGTAAAAATCATTTTTTGATGAAATGAGAAAAGAGTTGGAGATGTCAATGTTTGGGGAGATCAAAATTTTTCTTGGTCTACAGATTCTACAACAGGATGAAGACAGCTACATCACACAATCCAAATACATCAAGGAATTTTTGAAGATATTCAAAATGGAGGACTCCAAACCAGTTGGAACGCCTATGGCAACAATATACAAATTGAAAAAGGAAGAAAAGTCACAATACATAAATGGGAAAAAGTAAAAACCTGTGTCATAGTTTTATAAAGGAAAAGGACCACAACATGCAAATTGTTCAACTTTAAAGACATAACAAGTGGCATTTGTTTTTAGAATTTGACGATGATGTAAATGGATGAAATGTGTAAAAATGCATGAATTTTATTCCTATAATTTTTTTAATTTTTTTTTATTAAGAATTGATATAGTTTTTTTAATTTTCGAAGTCCATTTTTCAATTGCTAAAAACTGCTGAAAATCTAGGGTCTAGTTCCCACCAAACAAGTACATGCAAATAATCTATTTTTCCTATGATTTCAAAATATGTTATAGATAAAATGTATAGCTAGTACAGAAAAGAAGAAAGATTGGTTTTCAATGTATATTTTCTTCATTATAACTGCTCAAAGTTGAACTTTCTAAAATCAACAATTTTTATCTCCCACCAAATTTCCCTTATCAAATCTACACTATTCAGAAAAAAAAATTACATATTCTTTAAGAGGACTCTCTCCTCTAGTGTTAAATATAAATTTTAAATTTTTTTGATATGATTTACTATTTTTTTACTTATTTAAAGCAACATCTTCTCGAATGTTAAAATACCTACTTGTTGTATTTTGAAATTAAATATATTAGATCTAATCAAAATACTATAAACTTTATGTTACAATAATCTTGACTTTGAGCTCTAAAAAAGGGTATTTTTATATTTTATAAAAATATCATTAAAAAGAGTAGGGGCTATTGAAACATCAATTTTCTGAAATCATTTTATTTCATTGGTAATTGGTATAAAACATGCATTTAATAGACATTTCCAATTGGAAAATTTTAACCACTTATCTAGCTTAGCTAGAATGAATCTAGCTAGACCATATGTTTGACAAAAATTAATTTTTATTTAGAAATACTCAAATTTAGCTGTGCTGATAAGTGGTCATGAAACGTGACATAACTTTGTGCTTTTACCCAAATTAGACCTTATATAGATCTATGATTGACAAACTAATGTATGTTGTACATACTAGACCTGATATAGCAGATGCAGTTGGAATAGTTGAAAGATTTTCTGCTAATCCCAAGGAATCACACATGACTAATGTCAAAATAATTCTAAGATATCTAAAGAATACCGAAGACTATGGTCTGTGGTATAATAAAGAAGGAAAATTTGAGCTTCAAGTCTATACAGATGTTGATTGGGCGAGAAACATAGATGATAGAAAGAGAACAAAAGGAGGAACATTCTTTATGGGTGACATACTTGTAACATGGATAAGTAAAAAAAAAGGATGCATTTCTCAATTCGCTGCAGAAGAAGAATATGTGGTTGTTTCTGCAAATTATTCTAACATTGCATGGATCAAGTAATTACTAAAAGGTATGCATATGAAAATTATTGATGCAATAATTATTTATTGTGATAATACAAGTACTATCAACATTTCAAAGAACCCTATCATACATGCTAAGATAAAGAATATTTCTATCAAGTATCATTACTTAAGGGAACAAGTACAAGAGAAAGAGGTTATACTAGAATATGTTCAATCCAAAGAACAATTAGCAAACATATTCACAAAGTCGTTGCCAAAAGATACATTTGAGTACCTGAGGAAGAGACTAGGGGTTTGGCCCTTGTTTACTGGTCACTAAGCTGACTAGGAGGCTGCATCAGCCTATTAGAAGATCAATCATGTTGATGCAAGCTAAGAAATGGAATGCAAAGGTATTTTAGTACACAGAAAGGTACTTATTTGAACTGAACACAAGAGATATTATTGGCTACTAAAGAGATGGTTTTCTGATGGAAAGAAGAATTCAATGGTATTTTTATGTTTGGCATTACTGTCAAAGGGAGAGAATATATCCATATAAAATATCAATCATGATAATCCAAATGGAGAGAAAAGAAATATACATCAAGGAGAGGAACAGTCAAAAGGAGAGAAAAGATCAGAGTAATAAGTTTCTACAGAGGGAGAGAACTGGAGATAAGTTAACACTGTATATCTATCTAGAAAAGGGAGAAAGGATTATACAACAAAGGGAGAGAGATAGAATAAGAAGTTGCTACATATATCCATTGAAGGGAATGAAGAAAGAAAAGTACTCTACAAGAAATAAATCTAAGCTATAAGAGCATACTGAATCTTATATTTGTATGGGTTATAGAATAATAAGTTTGGTATTATATGGCATGTTATACATTATATATTTCATATTGTTTTAAAAGTATGTTTCCATCATTGCCAAAGGGAGAGATTGATGAACTATAACTGATTGAATGTTTGAAGATGATTAAGCTGATGATCACTGAGCTACATAAAGTAAATGCAAGACATTAAATCAGATAATGTATTATATTGTCATTGATGTCAACTTGATATGGTATGATTGCCCATACACATATTGTCGCAACACTTAAAGAACTAAAGAGAAAGTTTTTGATGTCGGTAACCATGTACACTGAGTGATAGTAAACCCCGATAGACAGTACACCCTGAGCACAAAAGTTCACAGTGTTAACCGATGGACAATGTTACCCAAGAAAGTGATACCAGAGGAAGAATTATCGAGCTAACTATAGTTGTCACCAAACAAAACTGAAATTGATGCCCGAGCTATCTGCAGTAGTCACCAAGCATAACTGAAGTGTTGACTGACGGGAACTGAAGTTAGGAAACAAAAAAATACTTAGCTGGCAGGAGATATAATTAGAGTTAACTAATTGATTACTTTATTTCTATTGATCAGTTAAAAGATATAGATAAGAAGGAGATTTAAAGCATAGAAAACAAGGAGAGATTTGTGCAATAAATCTAAAGCTAACCTTTAAAGATTAAAGCAATGCATAATGAGATTTGTGGATCAATAAAGATATCTAAGTCAAGAACAAGAAGGAAAATAAACGGTGAAATCATGTCTATATAAAGAGAAAATTAATTCATTATTGAATAGAGGAATGCTGAGAATAATTCTAGTGAAGGTAAAAAATTTCATTCAGATATGATCAGATAGGCTAAAGGATAGAGCCAAGAATTCTGCAGACACCGAGCAACAGAGAAGCCACAATATTCACCAAGAAGAAAGAAGAGGAGAAAAGTAATTGAAGAGAACATTTATTAGAGAGGTATTATGGACTTACAATAGATCTGAACATCTGCAAGATTAAGTAGTATTTATGAACAGGACATTTACTGCTTCAGTTTAACCATTGATTTAGAAAATCTCTTAACTGAGTGAGATTTAACCATCCATATTATATTGAGATATATTATAAGGAGTATCAAAAGGTTTTCATGTTGACAGCATAGTGAATGCTAGGTCAAGTGATAAACTATTAGTTTTAAATCCTCTAGAAAGGTCGCACTTAGCAGTGTGTTTGTAACCTTTACTAGGGTTGGATCTTTACCGAGCTCACTTCAAAAGAGTGAAAATTTTGTGTCACCTGTCCCAAGTGGTTTTTCCCTTAATAGGGTTTCCACATTAAAAATCCATGTGTCAAATGTGTATATGGTTCATTGCTTTGATTTTTTGCTTTACAGATTACCAAAATAGGATTGATCGGTAAACACTAAGTTTATTTACTGATATTCAGTAAAGGCTAGGAAAACCTAAACTGCTATTCAATAAAGCTTAAGAAAAGGATAAATGGTATATTCTCTGAGCAGTATATATAAGTTCAATTTACACAAGGCATACATATTGTAGGAGTTTTTAGATAACTAGAGGTTTTATATATGTGATATAAGTTTTGGTTGTATTATTGGATTAATTTTTGAAGCCACTGATTCACCCCCCCTGTTAGTTATTCTAACACAATGGTTTTTCCTCTTACATGGTTTTTGTGATAAAAAAAACTTGTGTCTAGTGTGTAAATGTGATTTTGATTTGTGTATACATTCATATTTTCTTTTCAAGTAATCAAATCAGAATTTAGGGTATTCGTGTTTAAAGGGTTTTAAGGACTAAGGGGTTAGAGATTAAATATTGGGAACAACTAATTCACCCCTGCTCTTATCTATTCGACTTCTATATTAATAACATAAAATATGAAATTTTTGAGATGATTGGAACTATGAAACTGAACACACATAATGTATTATATTATGTCTAGTAGCAACCAACCATGTATATTAGGTTAGTTCGATCAATATCTTTTTGAAGTTTGCAACAATTTTCCATACGTGTGCTTGCTGGTTTATATCCTTCCATTTTAAAATTTATGCAATATTTCCTTAGCGTACTTTGTTTTTGATATAAAGATGCCTTTGTCAATTTCAGAAACTTACAAACCCAAGAAAAATGAAAGTTGACCTATCATAGACATCTCAAATTTGGATGTCATAATTTTAGGAAATTCAGAACATAGATTATGATCATTTCTTCCAAAACTAATAGCATCTACATATACAACCACAACAAAAATATTATCCCCTGATGTTTTACAATATAAATTGTTGTCAAATACTCCTTTTGTAAAATCCCATTCTCTTAAATGTGCATCTAATTTAGAATACCAAGCTCTTGGAGGTTGTTTTAATCCAGACAAAGATTTTCTAAGTCTATAAATATAAGTTTAATTTCTTGTATATACAAACCCTTGAGGTTGTTCCATGTAACCTTCCTCTACTAAATCACCATTCAAGAAAGTTGTTTTTACATCCGTCTAATAAACTTTAAAAATTTTATATATTGAATTTAAGCTAGACACATACTGATAGCTTCAAGTCTTACTACAAGTGGAAATGTTTCATCAAAATCAATGCGTTCTATTTGAGAATATCATTTGCATACTAATCTCTCTTTATTTTTTAATATAATACATTTATCATCAAGTTTATTTATAAAAAACCACTTAGCCCCAATTACATTTTTGAAATTTGGTCTAGGGGCAAGTTCCTATATTTTTTTTGTTCAATTTGATCTAAATCTTCTTGCGTAGATTTAACCCAAAGATTGTCAAAACTGGCTTCTGTATAGTTTTTCGGTTCAAATTGAGAAATTAAACGCAAATTAACATTCTCTTTAATTTTACTTCTTGTTTGAATTCCATCCTTTTTATCTCGTATTATTTTCTCTCATGGATGATTTTTTCTGAAGTAACTTTAAGATCTTACAAGAGTAGATTTAATTGACTCATCAGGTTGATCTTTTTGTTTTGTTTCTTCTTTGGAATTTTGTTCTTTTTTTGCCTCAGAATTTTTTTTTTAATTTCTTGATGAAACTCTACTTCTTTTTTCAACAAGTCATTTATTTTCTCATGAAATTTGACATTTGCGCTTTTTACAATACATCTTAGCCTTTTATTATAACACTTATATGTTTTACTATGATTTGAATACTCTGAGAACATACCTTCATCACATCTAGACTCAAAGCCTCCAATACTATCACTATCCCTCTTAATATAGAATTTAATTCTAAAAATTCTAAAATATCCTACATTTGTTGATCTACCGTACCATAATTCATATGAAGTATACTTTGTATTTACTTTTAACTGAACTCTATTTAGAATATAGAAAACAATGTCCACTACTTTTTCTAATAGCAATTAGCTGATACCAAATCATGTAACATTATTCTACCTATTTCTTTAAGTATTCTATTTTACCTTTCAGCTAAACCATTTTTTTGTTGTTTATGAGATGCCAAATATTGCCTTTTATACCATGTTTTTCACAATAATCTATAATTCTCATGAGGTGAATACTCCACCGTTATCTAATATAAGACATTTAAGTATTAAATTAGACTCTTTCTCAACCATCTTTGCAATTACTTTAAACCTATCAAAGGCCTCAGATTTATGTTTTAAAAAGGTGGCCCATGTCATTCTTGTATAGTCATCTATAAAAAGAATAAAGTATCTTTCATTGTTTAAATTTTTTTTCTCATTGGTACACACAAACAAGTATGAACCAATTGTTAAGGTTTTGTAGTTGTATATTCTTTAGGCTTAAAAATCACCTCATTTTTTTATCCTTCTTGACACTCTTTGCAAATACTATTATTAGGTCTTGTTAGGATCAACAAATTCCTAACACAATGATTTTTACTCATCTTAATGAAAATTATCATAGTTAATATGTCCTATCTTTCTGTGTCATATCCTAAAGTAGAGAAGGTTACATAATAACCATTATCACAAATTGGACTCACACTAATAATATTGTATGACATTCTCGCAATATAATACACATCAATTACAAGTATTTAATCATCAACAAGATTAGTTCCATTTCCAAGAATTCCAAAACATTGATTATTTTCAAACTTAACAAACCCTTTGAAATATTTTGCTGGTTGACAATGGCACTCACATCCATTTCTGGGATGATTGGTGGGTGGGGGAAAAACCCCTAGGATAGACAAAGTTTGGTACTCTCAAGGACGGACTGATCTCCCACTTTGGAGATAAAGTCAGCAATTACATCTCCCAAGGTAAGAATTGGAAATCTCTTGCTGATGCTTTCCAAGACTAGATAGAAGTCCCACCTTATATAGAAGAAATTCAAAATCTCATTGAAGGCATCAGAATTCCTATTTCCAAGACCGAAGACAAAGCCATCTGGTGCCATAGCAACTCTGGGGAAATAACAGTGAAGTTCGCTTATCTAACCAATCTGAAGACTGTGGTAGATGGAAAAAGCTGGGGGAAAGTCTACACACCCCAATTAAACCCAAAAATCAATTTCTTCTGGTGGAATTCTCTACATGGTTAAATTATCACACTTGATAATCTCTAGAAAAGGGGGATACAATTAGTTAACAAATGTGCTCTTTGTAAAACTCATTCGGAATCCATCAATCACATCCTCATCCACTGTCCTTGTGCGTCCCTGGTCTAGACCAAAATTCTGGGTATTATGAGATTGAATTGGGTCTTCATGGAGGAATTGGACCAATTTGTCTGCAACTGGGGAAAACTTAGGAAGCACCCGCTTATCAACATCCTTTGGAGATTGTTACCTCCACATATCTATTGGAGCCTCTGGAAGGAAATGAACAACCGGATTTTTAGAGGGGAGGAGAATGATGCTGAGAGAATGACTCGTCTAACTGTGAATTTGTTGAATGACAACCTCTCTAACTGCCAATGGAAAAATCCCACCTCCCCTCCCAGGAATCTTGACTGTCTAATGGCTAAGGATTGGCAATTACCCTCCTCCTTCTATAAGTTTGAGTGCTCTAAGGTTTTGGCTAAACTGAATACCAAATGCTCCCCCCGGAGGAAAACTTCACAAAATTGAACTTTGACGGAGCCACTTCTGATGGCTCTACTACGGGTGGGGGTATCCTTTGTGACAATTATAGAAATATGATCATTGCCTATGTGATAAACCTTGGCATGGGGTCCAATAACATGGCAGAAATGTCTGCCCTTCTTTGGGGCCTAAAGGTGGTGGTTACCTTGGGAGTTAAAATACTGGTTATAGAGGGGGACTCCAAAATCATTATTGAGATGGTTAAAGGAAACTTTAAGGCTGGCTAGAAATTGTCCTATCTGCTGTAGGACATTTGGTCGATTCTCCCCAGATTTGATGAGTTTAAATTACAACACATTTTTCAGGAGGGAAATGTTGTGGCTGACAAGCTGGCTGCCATAGGGCTTAATCAACATGGTCTCAGAGGTTGGAGGAACCTAGGCTCCATTTCCAAGAAAACTACTTTGCTTGTCGAAAAAGAAAATTCCTAACCTATGATGTACAAGCTCGACTGTGATTGGACGGATGAGGTGGAGGATAGAATCACGAGGATTGGGTGGAATTCAAATTATCAAAAATTGATGGGAAAGGCTTTTAATAATTTTAGAAGTCTAAAAAATTGGGCTATTTACTGCAATCTAGGGAAAAGTATGGGCCTTTTCAAATTTTGGATTGACGTGGAGAATAACACAAGGGAGGATGCGTTGGACATGACAGATAGGGCTTGGTGGTGCATTAATTATGAGGAAATTAATCATTACAAGATACGCGAAAACCCTACAATTAATCTGGCTAATCTTGCGACTAGTACTTGTCATTTCAAAAAGATGGACTTTATTCCCTTCTATTTTTTTGTCCTCTACAATTCTATCCTTAGGTTCTGGGTTGGTAACGTTTGCAAGACACTGGTTTGGAGAGTGTTTGGTAGTGGTGTGAAAGGTGTTATATCTGTGGAGATATAGCTTGAGATTAATCCCGAGTATAGCTTTGATATGGGTGGTGATATGGTGAGGGTGGAACCCTCTAGGATTGAGGCTGGGTCTCTCAAAAACTAGTATGCGATAACCTATTTGAAGGAAGGTGGGTTTTACCCATACATGGAAGCTATGGGAGGGTGTGATGAAATAATCTCCATGTAGATGGTTAAGACTTTGTCGGAGTGCGAATTCACCGTAAATGGCATCACCTTTGAGGTGAACAAAGAAGTCATTGCTCAGGCCATGGGTCTCTCCACAAAGGGAAAAAAGTGGAAAAAGATTACAAAGAGCCGCGACGATACTGGAAAGGTGAGATTTTTCAAAAAAACTGAGATTCTGGTTCCAATCCATGGAGGATTTAAAAGGGAGGAATTACCTAGCCCATGGAATGATGGTTTCCTCATTCTCATGAAGTACATTATCCTAGAAGGCCGCTTCAGCACATGCTACAACTACCACTTTCCTCTACTCAATCACTTCAGGTACAATGATACTATATCCTTCCTGTTCTACCTTCTACACTCTCTTGAAACTTCAATTTTGGATGTTAGAGAAAATTTAAAAGCCAAGCAAAATTATTGTATCCTCCACCAAGGGCTTATCCTCCACCTCTATAATTTCCATCTCGCCCTTTGTCCCCCCAGAACTGTGTCTCTACAAGGTTATACCATGCCTAAGGGCACTATGGAAGTGATGGGTGCTCCTAACCCCTCATCCTCATCCAAAACCCTAGATAAAAAAATTAAGGCTGGGTCCACGTGTGGCACCCAAATCACCATTGAGTTGGAGGAGGACGAGGAAGATACTGAGAAAATATAGAGGTCCCACAGAATTGCCAAAACCCATTTCGAGAAAAAAGCAGTTAGAAAATGGTACATTGAAGAGGAGGAGGAAGCAAAATATTTGGAGAAAGAGGCAAAAAAAAGCAGCTCCAATGAGAACAATAAAAAAGGGAAAAAAGAAAAATCAAGGAAAAAGAAAAAGGCAAAGTCGATTCGAGATCTGGGTGGGGACAAAAAAAGCCTTGATTCGTCCCATGCTTCAGCCAGCTTCACTATGCCTATCTTGGACCTTTCAAACAGAAATATTCCCAAAGATAAGATCATGAACTCACAGAGCACTTCCCAGCTATCTGCGAACCCTCAGGCGGAGATGGAGGAGCCCAAGGGAGAGGTGAATTTCAAAAGTGGATCCCCAGAGGTTAACGATAGGAAGACTGAGAGCCTTCGGGCCATGGAGAATGAAATTTCCCATATCTAGAAGGAGGTTAAAAACCTCCATGCTTCCTCCCTGGACTCAGTATCTAAAATGAATCTGACTATGGTCAAGAAGGAAATTAACAACCTGAATGATAGCTTCAACAAAGTTGCTGGGTTTGCAGTGAAAGTAATGCACTCGGTGGCTACCACTCTGCAGCTTTTGAAAATGGTGAAGGGGTCTTCTTAGGAGGAAGTTCACAAGAATGAGAAGCTTTTCCAATTCTTTGCAGAGGATTGGCTAAAGCTGCTGCTAGAAAATGGGGGTAAAAACCCCAATTAACCTCCTCCTTTTCCATGCTTTGCTTTGTCTATGTTTTTTGTTGGCTAGCCATTGAGGGATTTTCTGTGATTCTGATGTACTGTTATGATGGGTTTAGACTTAACTCCATGCATACTAAAATTAATCTTTGCTTTTATGGTTTTTACTTTCACAGACTGGTTACCAGCTTCAAGGTGAAGTTGGGTTCTGTTAGGACTTACTATTACTACTTGTTTAGTTTTATTTCTTGTTTTACTTCTATTTCCTGCTTTAATGTTAAGTACTTAGATTCTTACTTGCGCATACTGGTTACCAGCTCCAAGGTGATGCTGGGGTCTGTTAGGGAGTGCAGGCTGGGTACCAGCTCCATGATGGAGTTGGGGTCTGTTAGTTTTATTTTCTAGTTTTTGATGCTAAAAAAGGGTATTGGGTGAGGTTGTTTTGACCCTTGTCCTGTACTAGTTGTCTACTGGTTATCTGCACTTCTCGTGCTTGCTCTATCCTTTCGGGTCAACCCCCTCATCTTGGCTAATTTTTCTAATAAAAAAAAAACCCTTTGAAATGTGTTTCATAGTGAATAAATTTAGATTTATCTCCTTTCATATGGTGAGAACATCCACTATCTAGATCCCCTAAATATATTTGCACATAATGAAGTATAGTTTGAAAAACTAAAGCATCTTCTTTAACTTTAGGTTGCCAAACAAATTGATTACTACTAAAACATTTGGAAATTGTGCTTCTAGACATCATGTTGTATCTATATGACTCATTTTTATATTGTGATCTAGATGAGAATGAATCACATAGACAAGAATCATATCCATAAAACTTACAATTTTTGATATCTAGATTCATCATTATACTTGCAGCTCCTTGAGATTTGTAGTATCTTTGCATCCTTTCAAAACATGCAGCAATAGATATATTTTTTAAAAAGATAATACATATCGTTTTAAATAGATCTAAGGATTTTGTTTTGACTCTCTATCTTAGAGCCTAAGATCCTTTGCTTTGTTCTTATTTCACATAAACTTTTTTGAATATCCATAAGATCTCCTTAAGAAGGAAAACCCTAAATAAATAAGGTTTTGGCTATGATACCAATTGGTGGAGTACAGTATTAATGAGAGGGGGGAGAGAATAAATGATATAAAAACAATGGATCAATATTGAAAGGCAAGTTAAATTAGCTAAGAACTAGATGAGATAAAAATATAGGGACAAGACATGCACACAATTTTAACACAAGATATATCCTAAGTGGAAACCCTCCGGAGAAAAAAACCACTTGAAATGCCTCATAGGCTTAATCTGAAATATATTTTACAATGACTCACAGGATGTACAACTATCTCATTTACAATACTATCTCACTAATAGTATTTTTTTGCCTCACGGGCTTCACAACTTTTCATATTTCTTTCATACATACATAGTAGTAAAATTGTATACTAATCTTGATCTCATTACATACATTGTGGAATATAGATAGAGCTTTGTAGAACACAATAGACACTCCAAGATTAATACAACTATATTCTCAATCAAAACTTATGATTGTATATTTGCATGTGCACAATAATAATAAATGTTTCATCAAGGCTCAATCTCTCTTTATTTGCATGTTGAAACTTTCTTCTCTGCAAGTATAAATAAGCCTCATGATTATGATTCAAAAACTAACCACAAACTAACCAAGTGGACCAAATTAAAAATTTTAATCAGCACATTATGATTCCACTACATGAAATTGCATAAAGAATACATATGTTGTTGTTTAGCGTAATTGATAATCATTTAATCATAAATCCTTCATGTATTTGGTTTATATTTCCATCTATTAATAATATCTTTTTTGTGAATCTTTTCAATTCACTAAAACAATAAACAACTTGTTTTAACCTCTAACATAATCTTATAATATTTTGTTCTTGACTAATTAAATTTATCTTTTAACAAATCAAAACCTCTATTCTAAATAATATTTTTGTCATTCTAAAACTTTATTTTTGTCTCTTAATATATGTCATGTATTATCCTTTGCAAATGATCATGAATTGTGCATCAAATAACATGCTCGATAATACTCTACAGACATAACTACAACAAATGCAGCATGGGTTGAAGAAAATACAACATGCACACTAGAAAAAAGTTCACACTCAAAGTAACTGCTATGACATGTATAACTGCATGAGACTCATATACAAAAACATGGTTGTATGTGACTTTAGGTACAAAAATAGAAACATTAAACCTTTGACTAGGGTTTATACCCCAATGGAAAATGCACACATATGAGTGAAATGTGTGAACATTTGTCATATTCATAATATAATATTCATCACAAACAAATCCCATACAGTTAAATATGAAAGATAACAGTTACCAAGTAAAAATGCATGACTCTCATCATATTATCTATGAAAAGCCCAATAGTTACATAGACCCGACAAAAGGTTTGAAACAATAAAATTTTACCCACAAAGATTATATCCTCGGGTTACAAAGAAATTAAGAAACTATAAAGAAAATTGTATAATGTTCACATATAAAGAACCCTGATAAGAATTTTAAAAATAATAAAACAATTTTACTATACTTTGAAAGAAATTATAAATACGAAGTATAGAAAATAAAATAAAATAAAAATTATATATACTCTTACAATTTAGTTTAGAGAAAAGAAGAGATAGAGTAACCCATAAACCATAATAATAAACCATGGAGAAACTTAACCAGAAAGAAAATGCCTGGTAAAGAAATCATGCTAGAAATCTTCCTGAGATCTTGCAATGTATCTTCTTTCACAATGTTTGAGAACCTCAACTAAAATTGTCAAAACCTCTTTCTTAATTGATAACATCTTGGCGGTCACGATGAAACAGTAACTACAAACTTTCATTCCCTACATGAGTTGTGATGTCCTAGCTTAACATAGGTAGAGTTTTCAAAAATTAAAACCAAGTAATAATACTTTTTTCCTTGGTGTTTTTACATGGCGATATTCATGTCATTTCTTGATTCCTTTAACTTCACATTAATTGCCACATTCAACGCTCACTTAGCACATAGTGCTAAGTGATGTGTTGGTCCCATCACAAAATAAAAAATAAAAAGTTTCTAGGGGATGACTAAAAAATCCTACCTAGGATATTAATATTATTTCTATGGTCACCAGCTTGGTGCATTAAAGGATGAATAACTTTTTTAACCCATAAACCTTGTCACAGTAAGAAATGATTGTAATAAAATGTGGAATATATATCTTGTCGGTCTATAATCAAGATGCAATGCAATAACCATGTTCAAAACAAGACATGCTGATGTACTGTCAAAGCTATAATGATCATCCCAAATTATTCCATATTGATTGTCATAATCTTGTTCATGTTTCATGAATGATGTACACAAGTATTTTGAATGATGCACTCTATATGGCACTATATGCAGAAACAAACTGAATTAACAATGTCATGAATGCAATCAACATGCTCAAACTGAAATTTGTCATGATGTAAAATAAGTACATGGCGATCATAATACTTCCAACCATTATAGTTAGTGTTTTTGGAAACAAGGATGTCGAAAAATAGGTGAGAGAAACATAATATGTATAACTGATAGATGAAAAGTTGATAGCACTGTTTACCGACAAATTTAAATTTTTATAAAGTGTGTACAAATAACTGATTCAACCCCCTCTTAGTTATTTTTCCTCTTCAATAATTGGTATCAGAGCTTGGTTCCACGATATAGAGCTTAATTTCTTGAGGTATATCTGATTGCGCACAAACTTAACATTCATATGTTTGATAGATTAGTCTGTAATATATAAAAATATTAGATGAAACGATACTTGATTTTGGTCAGTTACAATGCCCAGAAGTATGTATAGACAAAGTATGTGTTCCCTCATAATGGTCTTAAGACTCTAGATGAAATCACAACACATGAGGAGAATGAAAAAGAGAGGTATGCTATCACTAGTTCTTTATCAAAGATTGAAATAACAAAAGTTATTTATTTGAAGACTTCTTATGAAGTTTGGGAAAAAATAAAAGAGATCTATGAAGGTAATGATAGGGTTAAGTTATCTAAGAAGTTAACAGTGAAAAGATACTATGAGAATCTGAGAATGTAAAAAGGTGAAGACATTAGGAATTACTTTTAGAGAGTAGAGAATACAATCAATGAATTAAAAAACTAAGGAGGCACTGTTACAGATGAAGATTTCATGGAAAAGGTATTGATGGTATTACCAAAGAACTATAGTGATAATATCTCGTCTCTAAAGGAGGTGTATGATCCGAAGAAGTTTATTAAAGAGAAATTATTTGGAACTTTGACTGCATTTGAGCTGAGAAAATTGAAAATAGAGAAGAATGAATCTTATACAACATGAAAATAAAATAAATGAGAAAAAGATCTTGATAGTGATGATGATGGAGAAGAGTTTGAAGAAAAAGTTGCAAGAATACTGAAGAAAGTTACTGACAAGTATAGAGGTATGTTACCCCTGAAATGTTTTAGATGTGGTAAGAGCGTTCATTTGGCTACTAGATGTCTAAAGAAGGCTCCTAGATAGAAGTTTAAAAGGCTCAATAAGAAGGTTATTATATTAATGAAGAGTATAGTATTACAGATGATGAGTTAGAAGTAGAAGACTGTTTCTTTTATGTTGAAGAAGATTAAAAACCAAAAATTGATATCTTTAACATTTGTGTTGAAGTTTATGATGATGTTGAAACTACTTTGTATCTTAGAAAAAAAACAAAAATGAATGACTAATTCATAGTGGTTGTTCTATTCACATGACTAGATACAAGAATAAATTTGTGTCAGTTCAAAAATATGATGGTGGTCCTGTTAGGTTTGGTAATGACAAGCCTTCTTCTATTGTTGGTTGAGGACCTATTACTTTTGATGGAAAGAATAATGATAAAAATGTCTATTATGTGAAGGGTTTATATAAAATCTCTTGAGTGCTAGAAAGATATGCGAGAATGGATATGATGTATTATAAGAAATGATAATGAAGAGAAAAAAAAGATCTTGTTTAATCTAATGAGCAAAGTGTGAGGAAATGCATACCATGAAATAACCAAATCTAGAAGCATGCACCATACAATATGAGACAATGTTTTTGAAGGGGGAAAAGCATAAAAAAACCCCCGTGATATTATTAAGAATGGGCCAAAAAGCCTAAAAGAGAGAGAGAAAGAGAATGAGAGCAAAATGCTCATACAATGCTTCAAGAGAATGAGAATAAGAAACTAAGTGTTGCAAGTGAATGAATCATGAAGAGAAAAGAAGCATCTCTTATGTAGAGATGAGAATAAAGGAGTTGAATGTAACTCCCATGTGCATGTGAGCCACATTCATAATGTGTGTGCCACTTGTGCTATTTCCTCTTAAGGAGGAATC
>MU223488.1:784335-794520 GCA_018584345.1 Thuja plicata | reverse complement strand
ACATGGAAAAGAGGACAAGTGTTCATGTAGGGATTCTATAGGAATCTCCTACTTACATAATAAATAAACTAAACTACCTTGGTTTATAATATATTTCACCAAGGAAAGATTACATATTCTAACATGTATTTTAAAGAATGAAGGATGTGAAATTTGGAAGAGATCTGGAGATGTGATTGCAGTTGGAAAAGGACAAGAAGGAATATATACTAGCTTGAAGGAGCTTCAAAATGATGTTTTTACTATCCCAGATAGATGAAAATTGGCTTTGGCACCAAAGGATGTGTCACATAAACTTTGATAATTTGGTAAAAATAATTTCATTAGATAAGTAAGAGAGATACCTAGATTAAGAAAACAAGATAATGTGATCTACAAGGGATGTCATCTACTAGTTTATTAGATTTAGTGCACACTGAACTTTATGGTCCTACAAGAACAAGAAGTTTTTAAGGTGAGAGGTAATTTATACTATTCATTGATAATTACTCTAGGTTTTCTTGGGTTTCATTTCTTAGAGATATATCAGAGGAATTTGAGAATTTCAAGATGTCCAAGGATAGAGTTGAAAATGAATGTGGTAGAAGGATTAAATGTTTGAGATATGATTAAGGAGGATAATTTACTTCTAATGTGTTCGATATATGTTGTGAGAAACATGGTATTAAGAGATAGCTTTAAGTGGCTAGAACCCCACAAAAGACTGGTTTAGTGGAAAGGATAAACCAGTCTATTCAAGAAGCAACAAGGACTATGTTCAAGGAAGCAAGTTTACCAAAAATTTACTAGATAGAAGCAACTATATGCACACTAAAAAGAGTTATGTACTAGAAGAAATATGTAAAGAAATCATATGAATTATGGCATGGAGGAGTACCTATAGTTAAGTTATTCAAAATCTTTGGAAGCATAAGTCACATTTGGAAAGATGAATATAATCTCGACAAGTTTGACAACAGAGCTGATTAAGGCATAGTTTTTGGATATTCTACTAAGAGAAAAGTATACTAGTGATACACCAAAAAAATGAACAATATTTTGGAAAGTGTAAATGTGAAGGTTGATGATGATTTTTAGAAGACTCCTAAGAGACATATTGAACATGAATCAGATTCAGAGGACATAGGAAAAGATAATATGAAAGCATAAGAAGAAAATCAATGTAACCAACATCTACAACAAAGAAACTAAGCTATGTACAAAAAAATCATCCTAAGAATTAGATTATTGGCATTTAAAATAGAGGAGTTATCACTAGAAGTAGAGTAACACGATATCATGTTTTTATGTTTAATTTCAGAGGTTAAGCCTAAATTTTTAGAAGAATAATGTAGTGATCAAAATTGGGTTAAGGAAATGAAGGAAGAACTCGATCAAATTAAGAAGAATCAAAACTGAGAACTTGCGCCCATATAGATAGATAAGAAAATGATTGCTAATAATGAAAAAATGGTAAGGTAATAAGGAACAAGGAAAGATTAGTCTGAAAGGGTTACACTCACATTGAAGGAATTGACTTTGATGAGACTTATGCCCATGTTTCTAGGATGGAGGTGATCAACACATTTCTATCTTTCATAGAATATAAGGATTTGAAGGTTTATCAAATGGATTGCAAGTTAGCTTTCTTGAATGGAGAACTGAAGGAAGAAGTGTACATTGAACAACCAAAAGGTTTCAATTAGGAAAAAAATCTAGATGTTGTATACAGATTAAAGAAGGAATTGTATGGTTTCAAGTAGGCACCAAGGGCTTGGTATGGAATATTAGATAGATATTTGATTGTAAAAAAGTTTTTAAAAGGTTCTATAGACAATATCTTGTATTACAAGACATATTCATATCATATCATGATTTATTTTGTGTATGTTCATGATATTATTTTTGGAAGTAACGATGATTTGTGCTAGATATTTTTAGAGGAGATGCAATAAGTTGACATGTCCATGATAAGAGAGTTGAATTTATTTCTTGGATTGCAACTAAATTAGAGAAGTGAAGGTATATTCATTTCCAAGTTCAAGTATGTCAAGGAATTATTGAATAAATTTTGGTTGGATAATTCCAAACTGGTATGTACTCCAATCGTTATTGGATGTAAGTTGACTAATCAGGACGAGTCATCAAAAGCAGATGCAAGAAAGTATAGATCAATGATTGGTGGATTGTTGTACGTGAGTGCTACGAGACCAAATATTATTTATGCAATATGTTTGGCACCCAGATTTTAGAAAGAACCAAAAGAATCACATGTTATTTAACAGTAAATAGAATTTTAAGATATCTGAAAGAAATAAAAGATTTTGGTTTATAGTACCCAAAAAGATCAGATTTCACGTTGAAAACTTGTATAGATACATATTAGGCAGGATGTGTGGATAACTGAAGGAGTGCTAGTGGTGGAGATTACTTGCAAGACTCCCAGTTAGCTTCTTGGTCAAGCAAGAAGAAGGATTCTGTAACATTATCTATTGAACAAGATGAATAACTGAGAGGGGGGTGAATCAGTTATTCCCACACAACTTTACAAAACTTTCTCTCTTTCGTTAACTATTAAATAGTTCCCATAACAACTTAAGTTTTGTCGATTTAGCACATTAAACATCCAAAAAAACCATAAACATGAAATTCGTAGGAACACTAAAATAGAGAACACCATATATTACGTGGAAACCCCAAGTTGGGTAAAACCATAGTGAAGCTAATTCATGAAATCTAGAAACCATTGTTATGGTGACACTGAAAGGTGATTTGATACAAAGGCTCACTGGTAGAAATTATTATTACAAGAAGGCTCAACCTGAGAAAGAGACTCCCTGCCAATACATAAGGGCTCACTTCCAATACACAAGGGCTCACTATTGATACACCAGGGCTTACTGCCAATACACATGAGATCACTGCCAAAAGATATGAAAAAGAGTAGAATCCACCTCTAAGATCTATAGACTTCTCTACATGAATACATATCTCCTTCACATGATTTCATAGTTACTTTGCATATAATCCACCCATAATATACACATGCATACACACACATAAATACTTCCAATACAAAATGTTTTTCTTTATTTATACTAGTATGATATCTTATATGTGTTGGCTATACACCAAGTATGCAATATTACCAATCCAACACATATTACATTTACATTTAATTCATAGAATTGGTCTTGGATCTAGGATATACATAAGATAACATAACAAGCTATAATTTGTTCCAAAGTTAGGTTAGACTGAAGATATTACAATACATGTTGCATTTAACAAAGTCATATGAACGCCAAAAGTAAGATAAAAAGATGGATACACAAAATAGTCATTACCACAAATTAGATTGAAACTCAAATGTGCTTATGGTTGATACACACATCCACCTCTAACATACCTATAAAAATGAGATGTCTTCATTCTTAATCTCCCTTTTGTATAAATGAAAACCCGGTTACACCGTCGATAGCTAACATGACATGCCAAAAACCAACTGAAACACCTATATGGTTGATAAGAGGTTTTGACATCATTGACGAAAATTTTTTTAAAATAAAAAGAGGTAAGAGGATAAAAATAATTTGCCAAAAATCCAAAACACTCCTCCTGAGTAGATGTTATCTTTTGTTTTCTCCTTATAAAAAAACTCTCCCCCTTTTTTTCCATAGTGCCAAAGGGCCATAAAAATATCAAGTGAACCTATCTATAGTTTAAACTAATATTTTTGAATGTAAATATCTCTTTATACATTTTCTTCAAGGTAGGGAACTCATTCTTCCATTTTGTAATTGTTTCCTCCATTCTAGCACACAAACTGTCAGATTCTACAAGCTGGTCAAAAGATCATGTCCAACTAGAAGTAGGAAATATTTTCTCAAAGTTCTCAGCATCAATTATGATGCTGAAAATATGCTCCATCTTGAATTCCACCATATCCTTGACAAGCCAGAAATTCTTGTTCATGTCATCCATATTCCTTTTTTGAGATAACAAATCGGCCTGCAGTTCTCCTATCCTCAAATGTTGCTTGCCTTTTCTGTCTCTTAAAAATATCATAGGATTTTCCCAACTCATTAAGCTCACACTCAATCTTCTCATAGTGTGTTCTAAATTTTTTGACAAGAGTAGGCCACTAAAGATGACTATGGTAGACCTCTAAGATTTTCTCCAAACATGTTTTTTTTTTACTAAAATAGGGGATAATCTCTCCAAAGCATTGTCACATTTATTTTCAATATTCTTCTCTACTGACTAAAAGTTGACACTGAACTAAAGTAATTTTTTTTCTCAACTACTTCAACTATGTCACCAAGTAGCATGCCAAAAGTGTTGGATACTACAATGCTTATGTTAATCAGATGGTCTATAAGAAACTTTAGTACAAGGGTTTTGTCAGGTGGAGAGCACTCACCCCACAACCCACCAATTCTGTTGAATTCATTGTTATTCAGAATATACTTGACCATGTTAGTACCAATAGCTTATCTTTCTACTGGTGAAACCATGGGTTTCTCCATTTACATCTTATCTTCTATCTCCTATGATTTTTCTTCACTTTTGGGCACACTCACCTTACTACCGACAACATCCTCTCATTATCAGATATTGAAATTGTAATAACTTCCTATCCTTTCTCACGTTTCCTCGTCTTATTTGGTTTAGAAGGTGAACCACTAATGACCATTTCTAGATATCTTATTTCAAAGAGAAACCTTCATCAAACTATCTTTTTGGTACATCACTAGTAACCACCAAACTATTACTTAGCTTCTCCTAAAGAGATAAGAAATATGCCATGTTGGAATCTGTTTTATTTTACATCTCTTCTAGATACTTGTAAATCTATCTCCCAATAGGGATTTTAGTTCTCCATACAAAATTTTATTTACTACGTAAAAATCCCATGAATAAAAATACCAAACACATAACCATGATAAAAAATAGAAACCATGGTTATACTCTACTGTCATATTTACGTTGAACAAAAAGTTTTCTAACATTATTTTGCATAATTCCATGTCAACACCCTCACACAACATATTTCATGTCATTTACATGGCTATGATAGACATAGAATCATCATGATTACATAATTAAATAGTGTAAGACATGTCATGTACAACATACCTTACAATAGGCTTCTAAATACTATACATTATGAATGAACATTAATCTATTCCAATTACCATTAGGGTTGTATGTGGTAAACAATCTTGTTAGCGTATTGTAAGATAAAAGTGCAAAGTTAGAAATAAAAAGATTCAACCTGTTGGCAAGTTAACTTCCCGAGGAAGCATGGCTTATTTTGTGTTGTCAATCATGGCAACAAAGTCATACTAAGTTTCTGTCAAAGATAACTTAATAGATAAAATGACTAAGTACAGAATATAGAGCAGTCAGACAGATACAGTGATCAGCACATCAACGTACATGTTAGAGATCACACCAGAATATGCGTGCTTAGATATATACTCTATGTTGTATATACATGCTATATCCAAATGCACAAAGTACAGAACATCGGTATGGAAAAGATACAGATAGATTAGTACACTGCATTCTAGGAAACAGTCTAGAATACAGAGCACAGAAGTCGACTACTATTTTGATCAGCGTGTATTATTTTGTGATGCTAAGGCTATGTGCCTTTAGTTATAAGTTTTTTATGATGTAATTAATGTTGTTGTAAACACACTTGAGCTGACTTGTTCGGAAGCATTGTATATTTTTTTAAGAGGCCGACTAAGTGTTATGTTGTGGGTCGCGCCTATTCGTTTGTAAAGATATAAGTATGTAATGTATTGTTATGTTACATAGTTGAAGAGAAGTCGATTATTGTGTAAGAAGAAGTTATAGAGGGACAGTATAATGAAGTCAAAATATTATATAGCTCTTTGAAGAAGTAAGAGCATCCACAGATACATGGAACTGATCAGACAATAATGTCACTACAACAGTTCATTTTTGATATAGTGCATATCAACATTCAGAGGGTTTTAGCCTTCATCTTATTGGACAGTGAGTCCTTGGATAGTGAGTCCACCACCCCTAATAGGGTTATTGTAAAAGAATATTAACAGGGTCAGACCCTTAACCAGGTCATTGTACTCAATTTGTAAATACTGCTTCTAACAGGGCAAAGGAACTTTAACAGGTTCATTATACCTAGTACAATATTTTGTGGGTACTAATCCCCACCATAGTTTTCCTCTAATCAAGGTTCTCTATAATCATATCATGTGTTATATGTTCTTATGTTATGTTTCTTTGGATGCACATTTGGTATATGTTTAATTGGATGAAATATAAATAATAAGATAAACTTTGATTCACCCCCCCTCTCAGTGTTTCTAACAATTGGTATCAAAGATCTGGTCCTCTGAAAGAAAGTTTAACCACTTGACGAGATCATGGACTCAGCTAAAGAAAAACATTTGAAAAAGAATCTTGAAGCATCTCTTGAAGATCTTGACAGATCAGAGAAAGAAAATGAAGAACTAAGATTGAAAAATGATGGCTCTCAAATACTTATTAAAAGACTTAGAAAAGATATGAAAGATTGTTCTACAAGTGATCTAGGACAAATGGTCAAAAAGCTTAATGAAGAGAATAAATCTCTAAAGGATAAACTTGAAGATCTGGAGGAACAACTTATAGATAGCCAGAACACCATTGAAGACAAGATCAAAGAAAGAAAATAATTGGAAGATGAACTTTTGTAGGCAAACATGAAAGTCTTAGAATTGGAAAACATGAAGAAGAAGTTGGAATCTGAATTAACAGAAGAAAAAGATAAGATTGATAAACTCCACACAAGTTCTGATTTGATTCAATCCCAGCTCAATGCGCAAAGAGAAAAAGGGAACACTACTGGTCTTGGATTCAGTATAACACAAGATGAAATCAAATCATCACAAGAGAAATAAAAAACACTTGAATCATCTTCAGAAGCGAAGAAAATTGAAGATACTAAAGAAGTTATATCTGAACCACCTAAAAGGGAAATCAGACAAGTTAACAGAACTTGTTATGCATGCAATAAACATGGGCATTTGGCAAGAGATTGCAAAGAGGTAAGACCTTTTAGTGGTTATTGTTTCTCTTGTAATAAAGTTGGTCACAAGGCTATACATTGCAGAACTCAGTCACAGCAAAATCAAAGAAGAATGAATCAAAAAAATCAGACAAATCAACCTCAAAAGAACTTGCAGAACACTGCATGTCAGATATGAAACTACAATGGACACACAAAAAATCAATGCAGCATGATGAAGAAAAACATCAGACCTCCTATCATTTGTCACACATGTGGAAAGGCTAGACATATCACAAAGTTTTGCAGATCCAAAACTTAGAAACAAGAAGATCCCAAAAAGTCTCTATTTGAAGAGAAAGGAGAAGTCAATTTTGTCAAAGCAAATGATGATTCAAGCAAAGTTTAGGTTGAAGTAAAGAAGGAAAAATATGTTGACAAAGTAGTTGATGAATCCACAGTGGACGCACCCTCTACTTCTGCTTGAATAGACCTTCCTGGTCTTAGGGAGAGCTATTCTAGCTCAGAACCCCTGTGCGGTAGGTGTACTCACTTCTGAGTATGCGCCTTTAGATTCATGGTTAAAAGCATAGATTATAGCTATATGCATTCATGCATTATCTGAAATGCATCAGGATCAAAGTTTGAAAATCTCTATGTATGGTTGCAAGTATTAAATGCGGCAGATCGTATAAAAAGAAGTTCGTAGTCGATCATTTTTACAATTACATTCAAGAGCACAGAAATTGAAGAGCATTGGAGCACTAAGACATAAAAGCATGAAGGCATAATAGTTTGGTAGTTGGAATGAACAGATAATCAGTTTGAAATGAAACCCTAGCCATCGCACCGTTTCAAAATTTTGTGGAAACCCTACTTAAACATTCACCAAGTAATGGCGACCCTAGTTGTATTTGATGTAGCAGAAAGGAAGAGATTCATATTTAATAAGCATCCATTCAAGTCTATATTGGATGATGTGTAAGGAGCTTTCTCTAAAACACCTATTGGCATTATTCATGTGGAAGATATTTGCGCATACATATACTGCAAGAAGGAATCACTAGGAGATGATAATATAGCTTCTCACATGGCATCAATGCTAAATAAGGACTTCACATTCAAAGATGAGTTCACGCACCTATAACATAACCCTATTATTGAGTATTCGAATGCGCATGAGTTTGAAGAACCAGAATGGGTAAAAATCCCATTGAGCAGAATTCATGATGATCTATTTTGGATTGGTGATGTCCCTGTCTGTATCACTGCAGACCTAATCCATCAGTTGACTGGACTTTCAATGACTGGACTAGTATTTCCCACTGGTCAAGATGTTAAGAAGCAGATTGAGAAAGTTTGTTTGTCAAGAAGTGACAGGTGTGGTATGACAGTAGACCCCATAAAGGAGGATGACATTAAACTCATGACAATGATACTTGGTTACAAGTTCCAGCAAGCAAGTAGGTTGAATAATGTCTCTGCAGCAACAGCACTTGCAGCAATTAGAATAGTAAAGGATAACACACAGTACAACCTTTATGAGATCTTGTGCAATCAGTTGATTGAAAATATTAGAATCATCAAATGTGATAGAAACAAAACATTCAGGTTTGGATCTCTAATCATTTATTTGTATCACCACATAGTAGGAAAGGTTGTAGACCTCTATCTAGACATAGACAAACCTACAATGACTTAAATATCTCTCAAAGCCATAGTAGAAAGTAGTGCAAGAGATAAAATGGATATGGACATAAAGATATTCAGGGTTAAAATGCAGAGCAGGGTCAGACTATCTGAGAAGATAGTTGACAAGTATAGGGATACAATATGCTTTATGGTTGAAACAGATTGCACATCCATGGAGGCTGTTGAGCCTAGAACTAAGTGGATTCATCCACTAGGGTATGAAGTTAAAGACAACGTGTTAGAAGGATATGCACAGGTCTTATTGTCAGCACCTATAGACCCAAATGAACCTAGGTGGGGAACATACAGAGAAAAGACTGATGAAGTGGATATTGAACTAAAACTTGCTATTAATAAAAGGAAAGCATCCAGAACCACATCTAACATACTGAAATCTCATGGAGTCATTCGAGAAGATTTGAATAAGGCAAAAGAAGCCAAATTTGATAAAGTTAAGATTGAGAAGACTGATGAATCTCAGAAGAAGAAATAGAATAAAAATGAGGAGAACACATCTACGCCTGCTACCATGATTGACTTGGATACATCTCCACCTTCTAGCAAGAAACCCAGAGGAAGGAAGAAAGCTGCCACAGGTCATCCATCTTCAAGAACCACAAGGAGCACTACAAAGAATACAGAAGCACCTCCTGAGGTAGGTTTCAGATCAAGTTTGAACATATTGAAGAATAGGATTATAAATGAAGGTAGATTGGATACACTTTCAAATGTCTATGACAAATATAAAGAAGTTGATAAGACAGAGATACATTGCATGGTCATATCTCATATGATCAAGTTTAAGAAATTAGTTCTTGAACTTAAGACAGTGATACAGGATAACTTATGGAATGTATTGGAAATTATGAAAAAACATGCTATTGAGGAAGACATGAAGATTAGAGAAGAAACTCTGGATACTCTTCTCCCTGTTTGTTCACATGATGAGAAGGATATTTTGCTAGATCTTGTAAAGCCTCATCTCCATAGTAAGACAAGGACTTTACAGATAATGAACAAGGAATATGAACAAGTTGGAAAGGAGACTAAAAAGGCATTTACACAAGTCTTTATGGACAAACACATGTATCCACCAACGGCGCCTATAGCAAAGGTCACCTCAGCTTCTCCTAAACAGGATACAACTCTAGTAATTTAGATTGTGCCCATGACAGGTCCACATGTCTCTGTGCCCACAGTGACAATAACTGCTGAGAAAACTAAAGATACAGAAGATACTATAATAGTTGACAATGTCAAGATATCTATGATAGATTTTGATAATGATATGAATAAGGTTGATGAAGCAATGAATGTGTAGACACAAGTCAGAATACTATTTTGTCACCATCCACCTCATTGTTGTCAAGGTTAACTCCTGATTCAGCAAGTTTTGACACATGGGAAGAAGAAGACCTCATTAAGATCAGCATCCTTTCCATGGAAAAGGCAAAGGAGAAACATGTGAT
>MU223488.1:748801-782908 GCA_018584345.1 Thuja plicata | reverse complement strand
GACTAGTATGGACCGAGCTTCTACTCTTACCGAGAGCATGACGATGCCGAGTATTGTAGTGGATGCCGAGTATCAGAAGATCACCGAGCCAGCTTGAGGAACCTGAGCTTCTACCGACTTAGTAATACTTTGTTTACTTATGAAGGGCCGACTCAGGAATAAGTTTATGTTATTAATTTATATTTGGCCGACCTTGCAAATTGTAATTATGGGAACGGTATATATATGTAATGTAATATATCATCTGAAGTGTGAAATAAGAGTAATCAGTGAAAAAGAGAAGAATATCAAAGACTGCAATAATGCGAAAATAGCAGCAGAGAAGAGCATTTTTGCAACGTCAGTAAAGGAGCAGAATAGCCATATCTATCACAGAAGGTGATCGGTACTCAACAGATCTTATCAATAATGTTGTAAGTTAAGATCTACTGTTTCATTGTAACAGTTGAATCAGTTTGTAAATCCTTTAACAGGGTAGACTTAACAGTCTTTCACAAATCTCCTAACAGAGTGCATACTTCATTGTATGTTTGTAAATCCTCTAACAAGGTGGACCTAGCAGTCCTAATTGCTTCTAACAGGGCAGATCATCAGAAGTGATCATTGTAAGCCTTAACCGGCCAACTTTATACTGCAGTACCAAAGTTTTGTGGGTACCATCCCCACCCCAGTTTTACTTTCTATTTGGAAGGTTTCTGGGTTACCAAAATCTTTGTGTTTATGTGTTATTATACTTTCATGCTTGCAGTAGATTTGATAAATGAATGGTTAAGTATATGCAAGTGCAGAAATGTTTTAAAGTTTTAAAAGTTACTGATTCACCCCTCCCCTCTCAGTAACTTGGCTAGTCTTGATTATTTCCAACAATACAGTGATCAGCACATCAGCATGCATGTTATAGATCACACCAGAATATGCGTGCTTAGATATATACTCTATATTGTATATACATGCTATATCCAAACACACAGAGTACGTAACATCAGTATGGAAAAGATATAGATAGATTAGTACACTGCAGTCCAGAATACAGAGCACAAAAGCCGACTACTATTTTGATCAGCGTGTATTATTTTGTGATGCTAAGGCTATGTGCCTTTAGTTATAAGTTTTTTATGATGTAATTAATGTTGTTGTAAACACGCTTGAGCTGACTTGTTCGGAAGCATTGTATATTTTGTTAAGAGGCTGACTAAGTGTTATGTTTTGGGTCGCGCCTATTCATTTGTAAAGATATAAGTATGTAATGTATTATTATGTTACATAGTGGAAGAGAAGTCTATTATTGTGTAAGAAGAAGTTACAAAGTGCCAGTATAATGAAGTCAGAAGATGATATAGCTCTTTGAAGAAGTAAGAGCATCCATGCATACACGGAACTGATCAGACAATAGTGTCACTACAGCAGTTCATTTTTTATATAGTGCATATCAACATTCAGAGGGTTGTAGCCTTCATCTTATTAGACAGTGAGTCCACCACCCCTAACAAGGTTATTGTAAAAGACTCTTAACAGGGTCAGACCCTTAACCGGGTCATTGTACTCAATTTGTAAAGACTACTTCTAACAGGGCAAAGGAACTTTAACAGGTTCATTATACCTAGTACAATATTTTGTGGGAACTAATCCCCACCAGAGTTTTCCTCTGATCAAGGTTCTCTGTAATAATATCATGTGTTATGTGTTCTTGTGTTATGTTTCTTTGGATGCACATTTGATATATGTTTAATTGGTTGAAATATAATTAATAAGATAAACACTGATTCACCCCCCCCTCTCAGTGTTTCTAACACATCCCACACTAAACATATTCAAAACTAAACTAACAACACACTACAATTTCAACCACAACCTTCGATGAGCTAAAAAAAGGGCACCCAATCAAACTTTTTTAATTTTCTCTTAGAGAATTTTATGGGTGTGCTCTCCAAACATAATACAATAAATCTGACTATGATTTCTTGCAAGTGCAAATGGAAAGAAAATATACAATGCAAGCTAAAATGGATGAGTGAAAGGATATGAGAAACACGTATGGATAAATTTCCCCAAGCTCTGCGAAATAAGAATGCAAATATTGAACAAAAATATGAGGAATGCAAGATTAAGCTAGAATGAAAGATGCAAGATTAATCTAAGAGGAATGCAAAACTAAACTATGAGAGAAATGTAAGTTTGAAACAAAAACTAGATTCACTCCATTACCTGACATGTAATATCTAGATTATCTAATAATCAAAGAAATTAGAGTAGAATGAAAACTAAGAAGTGCTCAAATGCTCAAGTGCTCCAAAAAGCAAGTTCTCAAAAAATGCTCCAAAATGCTTTAGCTACTAATCAATAGTTACAAATGAGGGGTGAGGCCTCCTTTTCATAGATTTTTGCAAGGGTTAGGTAGGTTTTTGGATTGGGTGAAGGAGATTAAGAGGAAAAAGAGATGAGTGGCTAGGATTAAGCTCGGTGGTAGGGAGTTGTTGGATTTTCAAGTGGAGGAGAAAAGAATTTGAAATGATTGGAGGATAAATAAGACGGAGAGGAAAAGTCACATGTGTATGGAAGTGATTAAGGCTAAACAGGTTTTAATTACTTTTTAAAGTGTAAATAGAGGAAAATTAGTCAAAAGCAAGGGTAAGCGAGATTTAAATTAAATTATATTTAATTTAAATGGGGTTTAGAAGAATTTTAGAGAAAATGGAGGAATTAAATAAATAAAATTTATTTAAAAGAAAAGAATACAGATGAAACATATATCAAAATATAATTTTAATATATTAGGGGTAGTATTCAAATTAATTCTAAATACAAGGTCACAAATTTATTTAATAAAAAGTGGAATATAACAAATATAGGTAATTTTAAAATAATTAACTATATTGTTATAGGCAATATTAATTAATTAATATAGAAAAGAAAAGGAATAATTTAGGGAGTCTACATTTTGCCCCTGTTTGATGCGGTACCAATATAGGCATCATGGCAAAGAAGAGGAAAGAGGAAGATTCCCCAAAGGTTGCGAAGCAACAGAGAGAAAGGGAGGTGCCCCCTCGAGAAAATAGTGCAAAAAAACATTTTGGGCAATTTTCTTGAAAGAAATGGAAAATGGATGAAGAAGTAGGAACATGAGATGATTCCTAGGGAGTTTTGGGGTACATCAGGTATATGATGCCCCAATTAGGATGGCGGAATAGTGAATAAATAGGAGCCTCATAATGCACATTGCAATAATGCTAATTGAAACTAACTAACACAACCTAACTACATGAGATTTTGGGATTTGTATTGTGTTAATATTGGAGAGTATACCCTAGTTAATTTTGGAACAAGAGGTATGCATCACATGCTAGACAACAAAGAAGACATGTTTTGTTTCCTAGAATGAAGTTTCAAAAAAACAAAGATAGATCTAGGAACATAGTGACAGATAAAATAATCAACGTGGAATAAATACAATAGACCAATGGTGGGAGTATAAAACTCTGCTCAACACATATGGCATAAATATAGCAACAAATATATCATACTACAAAAGACACGTGTTTCAATGTACGTCATTCACAATATACAAAAATATAGGAGATCGAGGCAACAATGAGTAGGTTTAATTGAAACACAAAAGATAAAATTATCAAGAAAGTCTCATGAACAAAGAAATCATTCAGTCCATAGTTCTTGCCATGAACTGATGATTAAGGATATGAATGGGATGGATAGATTTTACAACATAACATGACAAGAATTGCTAAAACTATAAGGAAGGTTCCCACACAGATAAGGGATAAGGAATCACACCCAGAGTGCTTGTTGCCAAGTTTTCACAACTGAACAATTTATTGATTTGATTTTTTAATGTATTTTTTTTTGGTATCATCAAGGCGGTTGTGTGCTAGGTTTTCACCAGGATGATGATTTTTTAGGACATTTTATAATGTTTTTGTCTTTTTTTCTGATTTTTTATTGTTTGATGGATTTTTTCAAGAACTTTTCCACTTTTAAGGATATTTTTGGACCATAAATTGTTTTACACCTTGTTAATTATATTATGTGTAGAATTGTTTGAGATGAAGAATGTTAACCAAATCATGAACAAGAAATCATGCTGGTGTCATTACCAAATAAGATCCATAACCATACTTATGAGTGACGACAAATGAACCCAACTAGTTAGGTTCAAACTTTCATTTCTCCTCATAATTTTGAAGATTCTTCATGTTATGTTTTAGTACTAGATCACCGACTTCAAATTCCTAAGGTTTGATCTTCTTATTGAACTGCAGGCGAAGGCAATTTTGATACACAAGGAGGTGGTTCAGGGCATTTAGGCATCATTCATCAAGGATTTTCAATTCTTCTAAGTGGGAAACTCGGTATTCTTCTTCATATATCAGATTCTTACAAGAGGTTCTGAGGGAAGGGAGCACAATTGCAATGGGAAGAAGATCCTCAAAACCTTAAACAAGGGAAAATTGAGTGGCTCGAGTAGGGGTGCAGATGGAGGGGTAGTTGGCCCATAGGGAGGAATTTAACTGAAGGTGCCAATCATAGCCAACATCATTAATTTTTTTTTGAAGTATTTTAAGGATGTTTTTATTAGTAGCCTCTACTTGACCGTTACCTTGTGGGTAATATTTGCTGGAACAATGTTGGGTAATGCTAATTTTTCTAATGATATCAGTGACATACTTATTCTTTAAAGGAGTTCCATTATCAGTATGGATGTCTTGTGAGATTCCATAGCGACAAATGATTTAATTTAAGATGAACTTTTAAATTTTCTTACCTATAGTGTAAGTGAGGGGAATAACTTCAACCCATTTGGTAAAATATTTAGTAGAAGCAAGGATATATTTGTGACCGTTCAAAGAATTATGAAATTTTTTCCCTATAAGGTCAAAACCCCATCGTGAGAAAGGCCAGGGGGAAATGGTGGAATGGAGTTCTTGGATGGGCTCGTGTATCAAATCGCCATATTATTGATAGGAATCACATTTCTTCACAAAATGATAAGTGTCTTATGCCATAGTCAGCCAGTAATATCTAGTACGTAGAAAAATATTTTTTAGGATTATTACACTAGAATGGGCCCCATAGATTCCTTGGTGCACCTCTTATGGTATTTTTTTCTCTTTCTCTAATTTCATACATCTGAGAGGTGTTCTATCCAATTTTTTCTAGAATAGAGTATCACCAATGATAGTATACAGGAAGGTTTAGCAGATGAAATTTTTACATTGATTGGGGGTAAGGGTAAGTGGAATTATGTCATCACGAAGGCATGAATAAATGTATTGATACCAATGGGAATCATGACCAATTATGTCACAAACCATCTAAGACTCTGGCTAGTCATAGGAAGGGACTCTAAGATTCCCGACAAGAAACTTGCATCGCGGACAATTCTTTGGCATATCTCTCAAAGAGGCAATGGTAGTCATTGAATCAACTACCTTATTGTTAGCTCTTGGAATATGTTAAAATATGACTTCTTTGAATTGTATTGTTAGGTCCTCAACCATACGTTGATAAGGGAGAAAATTATCATCCTTTGTCGAGTATTCATTGTTAAACTGCTTGATAACCAACTGACCTAAGAGTCACCAAAGGCAAGAAAATTAGAGGTCTTCCAACAAATAGCTTGGCAAAGTTCTTCTACCAGGGCCTTGTATTCTCCAATTTTGTTTGTGCAAGGAAATGTAAGGTTGTAAGACTTATGAATGATATCTCCTTGTGGTTTCACAAACATGAATTCTACCCCTGGGCCTTTCTATGTATAGGATGGACATCAAAATAGAGCTTATATTGTATGCTTGAGGTAATATTCATGATTGAATCATATGGAAAATTGGTAACAATAGGATGATGATAAAAAATAGGAGTTTCTACAAGCTGATCTACAATTTCTTGACCCTTAATAGCTTTGTATCCCACATAAAAAATATTGAATTCACTTAAGATCATGACCCATTTTGTAGTACGTCCAGTAAGATAAAAATTTGATAGGATGTACTTGAGAAGATCAACCTTAGTGATGAGTTGTGTTTTTTTATTAAGCATGTAGTGACATAGCTTATACGTACAAAAGACCACATCCAAGAATTTTCATTCAATAAAATTATAGTTAAACTCATAACCAACAAGTGTTCTTATAGGGTAATATATAGCACGCTCCTTTCCATTAACATCTACTTGTTCAAGAAGTGCACCCAGTGCTATTGTTGTAGCCGATATGTAGAGAAGTGAGGGTTGACAAGGAATAGGTGGGATCAACACTAGTGGATTGGCTAGGTACTACTTTAACTGTTCAAACACCTTTTCAAACAAGAAATCTTATATGAACCTAGTATCTTTGCACATGAGATGTGAGAAAGGATGAACTTTATTGGCCATGAGATATGAATCTGTGGACTGACTAAACTCGACCATGTAAACCATGAAGTTGCTTCAATGTCTATGGAGGTGGAATATCCAAGATGGGTAAATAGCCTTTCTAGGATCTATCTTAATGCATCATCTGGAAATGATGCAACGTAGTAGTTTGCCTAATTGAACTCCAAAGACACACTTCTTGGGATTTAGCCATACTTTATACTTCTCCAAGCGATCAAAGATAGTGGTACAAGAATTTCTATATAATGATTCTCTCAATTTTGAATTTCCAGGGAGATCATCCAAATAATTATCCATGATCCCATGAAGCAGATCATTAAAGATTATTGTTATTGCTCATTTATTTTTGGATCCTACATTTTTAAGATTGAAAGACACCATTAGATAGCAAAATGTTCCCCAAGGGGTTGTAAAAATAGTTTTGTTTTGATCCTCACCTGTGATCCTCATTTGATTATAACTAGAGAAACCATCCATAAGGGACAAAATTTAATGTCCAACAGTTGAATCCACGATGATATCAATGTTGGAAAGGAAAAAATATTCTTTGGGACATGCCAAGTTGAAATCTCTAAAATTAGTACAGATCTATATGCTTTTATCAGGTTTCGCCATTGGTACAATGTTATAAACCCATTCAAGGTAATCTACGGGTCATATTATTTCAGCCTCAAGTATCTTTTTCAATTGTGCTTTAACCAATAAGGCCACTTATGAATGCATCTTGTGAAACTTTTGTTTACCAGGTTTAATTTTTGGATCAACTAGAAGATGATGCACTACCAGATCTGGATCCATACTATGCATATCTTTATACTTGTCCATGCAAAGTTTATTTGTGATTTTTGGAGAAGATAGTTCATGTTCTTCCTTTCTTGATCATTAAGTGATGCTGAAATATATGTTATCTTAGGATTATCTATAGTTCCCAAGATGACCTCAATTGAATCCTCAAGAAGGATAGAGGATTTCTCTGGTGGCAATGTTATGAGAATAATATCAAGTGCTCCCTCTTCTAGCACCTAAAAAATGTTTTCACTAGAAGAAACATCCTTTATTTTCTCTTTTTCTCTACCCAAAGATTCCTCAGAGAGGTTTTCACTAGAGGGTGTTTTAGATACTTCTTTTTTTAATTTTTATTTTCACTTTTGCGATTGAGAAAGTTGACTTGGATACCAAAGTAGGCTTTCTCGTTGTAGCTTCTGTCATGCTCAAAATATTGGAGATTTCTTATTCCAAAGAGTTCTAATAATGCCTCATCTAAATTGCATATATCTAGAGTTGGTGGTGAAGGATGAAAGTTCTAGTGTAGTTATGGCTAAGAAATGGTTATAGTCGATGAAATCATCTTTGATGTATTGGAAAAGGGAGTTCATATAATTCCTCCTCGGTGTCTAAATTAGTATCAACTAAAAAATAGTCCTTAGTAAAGGTTTCATTCATTTTTAGGGAACCTAATCCTCATCCTTGACAGTAGCGAGTTGCTTTGATTTGAATCTTCCTTCCATCTTCATTTGCGCCAAGGCTCATTCCATGATATCCCATTGTTTTAATAATAGAAGTGTCATTCACATACTTATCCTTAGGAATGTCTACAATTTTATCTTTATCAACATTAAAGAACTAGGATAGTATGCCATTTTCCATGTGTTTGTTTGCAAGGGATCCCTAGTATTCAAAAGTAGTTTTTTTTGCATTTTACAGTATTTCTATTTCCTTTGGGAGTGAGTTGTTTGGGTTTACCAAAAGGACCTTGTGGATAAGAGGAGTTATCTAACGCACATAGCACTCTCAATTTTGTATTCTCCTATGCCTTTATCAGTGAGTGTTACCTTCTTGTCAAAATAAGTACCTTTCTCTTCAGTGAACTTATGTTTTCCTTTGTTAGATAATTTATCATCTTCTCCAGTAAGAGGTTTTTTGTAAAGGACTAGGTAGAGTCTTCCTTTGTAATAGGTTAGGAAAATCCATTCAAATGACAATAGTATGATTTATTACCTTCCAATCTCTTGAAACATTAGAAAGGTTCTTAATCTCCTAGAATAGTAATTTATTTTCCATGGTGAGGGAATTGAAGTATTTATGATATGTAGATAATACACCTACGATAGCATGTATCCAAGGTCTTCCTAAGTGTATATTATAAAGCACATAAAGATCAAGGACTTGGCAGGTAGTTTCAATCAAGGTGGGGCCCACTTATAGAGGAAGCATGATTAATCCTTTAGATTCTATTTCTTAGTCATCCTTAGCCTTTATGGTAATTTTCTTTGTTACATCAATGATGTCTTTTGGGAAATCCAAATGTCTGATCATCTGCAAGGTGTAAATGTTCAAACTAGATCCATTGTATATCAAGACTCTTTTTGTTTTTGTACAATGAATGATGAATTTAATATGAAGAGGCTTATTATGATAAGGGTTACAACCATTGAGGTCTTTGTCTGTGAATACTAGGTGCAATTACGCAACTAAATTCCCAATCATAGATTGAAACTCTAAGGCATTGATGTTTTATGGAACTCAGAATTCACTAAGGGATTTCTCAAGGACTTCTTTATGTATAGGGGAGGTGTGGAGAATCTCAAGTATGGGTATCTATGCGGGAGTCTTCCCCAATTGTGCTAGGAGGTCATAGCCTGAAGAAGGTCTAGATTATATAGATGGTGCAATGGGAAGAGTGGAAACACATTGAATAGTGATTCTTTCTCTTCTAGTGGTAGCACTAAAATCAACAACTTTAAGCTTGAGGGTGCACATGTGGTTATCAAATTCTTCTATGCAACCAAAAAGGAAATCAAAACTGCAACAATTATTTTATTGGATACTTCCACAAGTAATGTTAAAGCCTTGTATATTATTAGTGGTATATTCATAATGCACTGGTCTAGAAGACGATGTGTTGTTTTGATCATGCTTTAGGAATGGTTGATTATATTCTTGAGTTGTGCATTAGATGATGAGAGTGTATGACATTAAACCAAAATGTTTCCATCATCAATAAGGTCTTGGACAAAGTGTTTTAGCTTCATGCATTTCTTGATATCATGACCTTTGATGCAGTGGTATTCAAACTATTCATTCTCCTTTTACCAACTATGCTTATGTTTATTATCATCATATAGCTAAGTGTTAGGATATACCATCATGTTCTTATTAACATGTCTTTGAAAGATAACGTCTAAAGGCTCAACAAAGGAAGTGAGCTTTCATTGAGGATGTGCAAAAAAAGGTTTTGTTGTTGTTACATTGTTGTTGTTGTTGTTGTTGTTGTTGTTGTTGTTGTTGTTGTTGTTGTTGTTATTGCTGTTGCGAGGGAATAGATAGCCTTGATTACGAGGTTGTTGTTGAGAGGTGTTCTAGTTCTTCTAATTATGATTTTGATTGTTGTTTTTTTATTATGATTATTTCCTTCATTAACTTGGTTAGATGCTTGGACATTCTGAACATGTTTAGCATCGATCACTCCATCATTGACTACCCCTTTGTTCTTAGTTTATAATTTTGATTTGTCATTGTTAGATGAGGAAGTATAGTGTTTAATGGAACCCTTTTCCAAAAGGTCATCTTCAATAGTCTTTCCTTAATCAACAAGTAACTCAAAGGTGTTAGGGTCAGCTATTTTCATTTGGAATGACATTTTGGGTACTAGATTCGTAGTGAAGATATCAAAGAGATGATTATCTGGTATCTTCCAAGGCATTTGATTGGAAAGATGTCTCCGTATTTGTAATAAACAAGAAAAAATTTCCTCATTCCTTTTCTTGGTGTTTCACAAGTCACTTAGTGACACTTGATGTTCGATGTTGTAGGAGTATTGTGCAACAATGTTTTCTGATAGATCAACAAAATAAGATATGGATCCGGGAGGTAAATTCATGAACTATTTGAGTGAAAAGCTTCCAAGATTCTTAATGAAGAGTCTTTTGAGATAGTCCTCATTATAGGAGACCTCCTAAAAAGTGACATAAAATTATTTGAGATGCTAAACATGACAAGTTTCTCCCTTTTACTTGTCAAATTTGGGGATCTCAAAGCTCTTAGGGAATGACATCATGCTCATTTATTTTTTGAATGGATAAGGACATATTTCCTCAAAAGAGAATTCCTTCTTCCCTCCATTCTACATTCTCTAGAAAAGACTCTTAAGTTCATTGATTTCATGTGCCAAGTACGCATTATTGTGATGTATAAGATGTGGACAAATATATTGTCCTCCTCCATATTGTGATGTTGAAAATCCAGCTGATGTTGGTCCAAGTGTAGAGTGGGGTGTATAATGATATGTCTGAGATGTTACTAGAGTAGAAATCTTCAGGGCCCCTGATGGAATCTTAAATATTGATACATAATATAGTTAAATGAATATTGAGGAGATGACATTTGTGGCAATGATGTTTGACCAACATTCAACACTCTTGTACCAAAGGGATTAGATATATTCATCATGGTTTGGGTTCTATTGTGTGAAGTAAAATTATGCACACCACTGATAATCTATTGGTTTTGTTCAGGTGTTAACTGAAATGTTTTTTACAATATTCATATACATGTTTATGTATAAGGCCCACTAGAAGTAACCTTACCTATGTCTTGAGATGATGTTGTGTTAATCGTAGAAGCAATTTTTGTATTGACAGGGGCTCTAACCTTGGTGAAAATGTGATAGAGTAATTATTCATCAAAAAATTTGGGAACTATGACACCATCATGGACAAGGTTCATAAAGATATCTATTTTATTAGCTTGAATTACCTTTTTCTGCATCTCCATAATACAGGGATCTTTGAGGAAATCATTAATTTGTCAAACCATAAAAAGTCTAGTATTTTTAGGTTGATCAATATATTCAAGTTCTTCCTCTTCCTAGATAACAAATTTTGGCATCCCTAGACCTCTAAGAGGTACCGAGGCAAATGGATTCTCATTGTCTAGAAATTGTTGACTCATCTTCTTGTCTTCTGAATGGGTTATAACCATACAATTTGACTTTGAAATGAATATAAGGATGGACAAGGAAAGATTAGATGATGAAAGATGAACTTAAGAGAAATAGTTAGACCTTGTTTTGATTATGAGGGTATGGCCTCAGGGCTTTATGTTTTTATTTGATGAAATATTGATGATTAATTGGCTAGGCTAGGGCCTCAAAGTCTGATTTGATTTCAAGGTTTGGGAAAACCATAGTAAAAAAAGAGATCCTTTGAAAGAGAAATGATGAAACCCTTGTTCTAATTGTAGATAGACTAATGATCACAAGAAAAAGAGGGATAGGATTGATAAGATTTGATCACTCAAGACAGAATTGAATTCTCAAGTGATAAAATTCAATTATAATTAAGGATGACAATGTCAAAGACACCTTGATAAATCTTCACACCTAGGATTGATGATGAAAGGTATGAAAGAGAGGATTGAATGAGTCCTAATGATGTTGGATGCGCAAAAATAAAGACAAAATATTAATTTAGGTACAAAGCGACAATGGTTGTGCTCCAAAGAAAAAGAATGATGATGTTATAACTAATGAACTATAACTATATGATTCTTTGAAGATGTTAAGTTGATGATCATCGAGCTGTAGAAAGTTAATGCAAGACATTAAATTAGTTAATGTATTGTATTTTCATTGATGTCAACTTTATATACTCTGATTTTTCATATACAAATTGTCAAAGGCTTCAAAGAACCAAAGAGATAAAGGTTATGTTATCATTAATGCATAAAAGTTCAGTATACACCAAGTGACAACAAACATCGATGGGCAGTGCACACCGACAGATAGAGAACCCTGAGAAGAGTCACAGTGATACCCGAGAAACATACCAGTGAAAGAATTACCAAGAAAAACCAAATTGATACCCGAGAAGAACTGTAAGTAAAAGTGTTTCTCAACGGACAGACAGCCCCGACAGACAGAGATGCCCGAGGAAAACTAAAGTCAAGACCAACCAAACAAGGAGTTAAACACTGATCAGAACTGAAGTTTAGAAATGAAAAAAATACTTAGCTGGAGGGATATAAATATAGAGTTAACTATTTGATTACATTGTTTTCATCGACCAGTTAAAATCAAGAGATAAGCTAGAGATTTAAAGCTAGTTTTATTCCATTTGTCAAGATGAAATCTACGAGATAAAACTAAAGCAAGCTTTAAAGAAAGAATGGTGATATTTTTTAGATCACATCAAGAACAAGAAAAACAAGGACTTAGAAATGGTTAAATCATGTCTATAAAAGAGAAAACATAATTCTTTTTCAAAAAGGGAATGCCGAAGAGAATTCTGGTGAAGATAAGAAGTCTTCATATAGATTTGATCATACAAGCTAAAGAATAGAGCTAATATTTCTGCAGACACCGAGCAACAAAGAAGCAACAACATTCATCGAGTAGAAAGATGTGGAGAAAAGAAATAGAAGAGAACATTGATCAGAAGAGGTATTATGAGCTTACAATATATCTGAACATCTGCAAGATTAAGTTGTATTTATGAATAGATCATTTAGTATTTTAGTTTAACCATTGATTCAAAAAATCTTTTAACAGAGTAGGATTTAACCATCCTTTATATATTGAGATACATCCCAAGGAGTATCAAAAGGTTTCTCATGAAGATAACATAGTGAATGCCATATGTCAAGTGATAAACTGTTAGTTTTAAATCATTTAACAAGGTCACACTTAACAGTGTGTTTGTAACCTTTAACAGGGTTGGCTCTTCAGCGAGCTCACTTAGAAGAGTAAAAATTTTGGGTTACTAGTCCCAAGTGGCTTTCCCCTAATACGGTTTCCACATTTAAAATCCATGTGTAAAATGTGTATATGGTTCATTGCTTTGATGTTTTTCTTTACACATTACTAAAATAGGATTGATCGGTAAACACTAAGTTATTTATTGTATTTTGGTAAGGACTAGACTGCTATTCGGTAAAGCTTAAGAAAAAAGATAAACTATATACTCCAGGCAATAGTTACATGATAAGATTATTAAAGGGCATATATCTTGTAGGTTTGAAGATAACTAGAGGTTTATTTTTGTGGTATAAAGTTTTGGGTTGATTTATAGGATTAATTTTTGAAACCACTGATTCAGCCCCCCCCTTCCCCCCCCCTCTCATTTATTCTAACAATTGGTATAAGAGTTTGTGTGCTTAGAAATAGATTTTAAAGACTCAAGAAAAATATCACAAGATGAGAAAAAGGGGTGTGCCTAAGTTGAACAAAGACAACTTTGCATCATGGAAAGGAAGTATAAGATTCCACCTATCAGGTATTGGAAATGATGTTACTCAATACTTAGATACTGAATTTGTTTTACCTAGTAGACCTCCAATAGTTGATCAATTGAGATAAAAGCATGAACACAATTCTATGATGATAGAACTTGCTTCCTCACTCTCCGATGTTGAATTTGAAGATGTAAAATCATGTACCACTGCAAAGAAAATGTGGGAAAAATTGAAGCTAGTACATGGAGGAGATAAGAATGTGCTAAGAGCTAAGGGAGAAAGCCTAATAGGAAGGTTTGATGACCTAAGAGTGAAAGAAGGAGAAAACATCTCTCAGTACAGCTATAGAATCAAAGAGGTAGTCAATGTTACTTGAGGAGTAGGAGGTGTACTTGAAGAAGAAACAATGGTAAGTAAAATCCTAAGAACCTTACTGCATGTTTATGCTATTACAGTATCTGCTATACAAGAAATGAGAGTAGTAGCAGATAACAATGTTACTCTAGATAGTTTGATTGGTAGACTTATTTCTTTTGTGATGAATAACTTTGACAACAATGTCTTACCATCTATTGAGTCTACATTCAAATATTCTCTAAAGATAAGTAAATCAAGTCATAAATACACTATGAGAAATGATATTAAAAGTGATAGTGATTACCAAGAACTTGATGAGATTGAAGCACTAATGGCTGGAAGATTTCAGAGAGGCAAAGGTAGATACAAAGGTAAATTACCATTGGTATGTTTGAATTATAAACAGATTGGACACTTTACTGCTAGATGTCCTAATGAAAGAAAAGAAGATAGAAAAGATGACAGATCATATGAAAAGAAGTTTGACAGAGGTGATGAAATAGATTATCGAAGTAACTGACAATCTGATAGAAGATACAACTAAGACTAAAAGGAAAAAGGAAAGAAATCTTTTTACCTAGCTGAGAAGAAAGATGAGAATACTGACACCGAATATGATGAAGATATTGAGGTGGTATTTATTTCTATGAAGGATGATTCAGACGAAGAGGAAAGGTATATTAAGACTGCACCCATATCTAAGGTTAGTAAAAATGATGTCTGGATTATTGATAGTGGTTGTACTCACCACATGAGTGGAGATAAGGAAAAGTTTGAAACTTTTCAATATTATAATGGTGGATCAATAAGAATGGGTAATGACTCACCTTGTCTGGTTGAAGGTAAAGGAACCATAATGTTGAATAATATGATCAGATGTGAAAATGCATATTGGGTGAAAGGACTTAACTATAATCTATTAAGTTTTTCACAGCTGAATAAAACATGACACCGAGTTGCATTTGAGAACAAAAAGGCAAATATCTTTAGTGAATCAGGAAGGTTGATCGAAAGTGTTGAACAGAAAAAGGTAACCTATTCTATCTTAATGATATTAACACCACTTTTTTAATGTCTAGAAACGAAGACATATAGTTGTGGAATAAAAGGTTATGTCATGTGAATTTTGACAACATGGTTAGGATAAGAAATAAAAGCAAAGTAAGAGGCTTACATAGAATATCAAAGCCAGACCATGTCATGTGTAAGAATTATTGAAAAAAGTAAAATGACAAGGTCTAGCTTCAAGAGAAAAACCTACACATCTAGTACTATTCTAGAATTAGTCCATGTTAACCTATGTGGATCCATGAGAAAAAAGAGTTACTATGGAGATAGATACTCCATTCTATTTGTAGATGATTATTTTGGAATGATGACTATTATGTTCTTAAAAGAGAAATCAGAAGCATTCAGGATGTTTAAATGGTATAAAGATATATTTGAGAAGAAAAGTGAAAAAAAACTAAAATTGTTAAGATCAGATAGAGGAGGAGAATTTATTTCTGATGAGTTCACTAACTTTTGTAATGAGCATGGCATTCAAAGACATGTTTTTGCACCAAGAACACCATAGCAAAATAGGATTTCTGAAATAAGGAACATATCCATTGTTGATTGTGCCAAAACACTGATGATTGAGAAAGGCATCTCACAAACATTTTTGAGATAAGATGTCAGTACTACTCTCTACGTATTGAACAAATTCCAATTGAAGAAAGCCACCAATAAGACACCTTATGAGCTATGGTATGGACATACTCCAAATGTAAGTTACTTCATAATTTTTGGAAGTCAATGTTATATTTTGAAAGATGATAGAAATGGAAAACTTGACTCCAAAGGTTAAGAAGGAATATTTCTAGGGTATTCTACCAAAAGCAAGGCTTATAAATGTCTTAACAAATCCTCTAACAAACTCATTGAAAGTGCAAATGTCAAAGTAGATGAATTTGCTGAGAAAAATGATGAGGAAAGCATAAAAGAACCAGAAGACTACAACAATTTTTTCTATAGTTAATAACTCGACACTCTACCCGAGAAAATAGTGTATCACTCCTAAGCGACAGAACAATTCACCCGAGCATCAAGCTACAAACACCAAAAATTAGGAAAATTGCTCACTATGATGTACCGAGCAATGAAGATCAAAATGGAGGTTAAAATGATGATCCGAAGGATGATCAAAGAGCTGAACTGGTACTTTCCAAGTATGTCAGAAGACACCATCCAAAAAACTAGATCATATGAGACAAAAAGGATGGAATGAGAACAAGAAGTAATTCACTGAACACTAGATGTTTAATTTGTGATTTTGACCCTAAATCTATTAATACTGCACTTGAAAATGAAGGATGGGTGAGTACTATGAATGAAGAGATAGAGATTATTGAGAAGAATAGAACATGGACATCAGTACCTAGACCGGATGACAAGAATATCATTGGTACCAAATGGATGCTCAGAAACAAGCTAAATTAGAATGGAGAAGTCACAAGGAACAAAGCGAGATTAGTATGCAAAGGGTATGCACAAGAAGAGGGTATTGACTATGGAGAAACCTTTGCATCCATTGATATAGTAGAAGGAGTGAGAATTCTACTTTCTTATGCTGCATTCAAAGGATTTAAGGTATACCAAATGGATGTCAAATCTGCATTCCAAAATAGAATACTAGAAGAAGAAGTATACATTGAACAAAAAGAAGGGTTTGTTGATCCTAACAAGAGACACATGGTTTGTAGATTACAAAAAGCCTTGTATGGATTGAAACAAGCACCAAGAGCATGGTATGAAATAATTCACTCCTAGCTCATAAGTATTGGATTTGTAAGAACAAGTGATAACAATAATATTTATTTAAAAGAAGATACTGTTGAATACATTATGATTGCTGAAATATTTGTTGATGATATCATATTTGGAGGTAATGATATGTTATGCAAATAATTTTCTACTGAAATGAGAAAAGAGTTTGAGATGTCAATGTTTGGGGAGATCAATTTCTTTCTTGGTCTACAGATTCTTCAACAGGAACAATGCATATACATCACACAATCCAAATACATCAAGGAAGTTCTCAAGATATTCAAGATGGAAGAATCCAAGCTAGTTGGAACACCTATGGAAATTAGATGCAAGCTGACAAAGGAAGAAAAATCAATTGAGGTAAATCAGACACTATATAGATCTATGATTCGAAAACTCATATATGTTGTACATACTAGACCATATATAGCACATGCAGTTGGAATAGTTGCAAGATTCTCTACTAATCCCAACGAATCACACATGATTGTTGTCAAAACAATTTTGATATATCTAAAGAATATCGAAGAATATGGCTTATGGTATAAAAGAGAAGGCAAATTTGAGCTTCAAGTCTATATAGATGTTGATTGGGCTGGAAACTTAGATGGTAGAAAGAGCACAATAGGAGGAGCATTATTAATGGGTGACAAACTTGTCACATGGATAAGTAAGAAGCAAAGGTGCATCTCACAATATACTACAGAAGAAGAATATGTGGCTGCTGCTACAAATTGATCTAACATTGCATGGATCAAGCAATTACTAGAAGGTATGGATATGAAAATTCTTAAACCAATGACTATCTATTATGATAATACAAGTGCAATAAACATTTCAAAGAACCTTGTCATGCATGCTAAGACAATGCATATTGGTATCAAGTATCTTTACTTAAGAGAACAATTACAAGAAAAAGAGGTGATATTGGAATATGTTCAATCCAAGGAACAATTAGCAGACATATTCACAAAGTCATTGCCGAAGGATTTGTTTGAGTACCTGAGAAAGTGACTAGGGGTCCGACCCTTACCTATTGGTCACTAAGCTGACTAGGAGGCGGCATCAGCCTACACATAATTAGAAGATCATTCATGTTGATGCAAGCAAAGAGATGAACTGCAAATATATATCAGTACACAACAAGGTACTTATATGCACCAAACACTAGAGTTATTGTATTGTTGATGGAGAGGAAATTCAAGGAATATAATATAAAAAAGAGAGAGAGATTTAGTTTGGCATTGTTGTCAAAGGGAGAGATGACTTAAGGGATAGATTATATCGATATGAAATATCCATCATAAGTATTCAAAGGGAAAGATGTACTTGATAAATATGGAGAGAAATATATTGTTGTCAATGGAAAAGGAGATATGAATAGAAATATCCATCAAGGAAAGGAACAATATATGGGAGAGAAAACATCAAAGAAAAATTCCAAGAAACATCCATCTAAGGGAGAGAATTGGAAAAGTTAACACTGCATATCTATCAAGAAAAGGGAGAAGAGATTCTACAACAAAGGGAGAGACAAAATAAGAAGTTTCTACACCTATCCAGTGAAGGGAATGATGAATGAAGGAAGTACTGTGCAAGAATCAATCTAAGATAGAAGATCTTATCGAGAGTCAGACATTTGTATTGATTATAGAAGAAAAAGTTTGGTAGAGATTGATGATCTACTACTGATATATTTCATATTTTATTAGTAGTATGTTGCCATCAACGCCAAAGGGAGAGATTGATGAACTATAACTGATTGAATGATTGAAGATGTTAAGTTGATGATCATCGAGCTACAGAAAGTTAATGCAAGACATTAAATTAGTTAATGTATTATATTTTCATCGATGTCAACTTGAATTACTCTGATTGGTCATATACATATTGTCAAAGACTTCAAAGAATCAAAGAGATAAAGGTTATGTTATCAGTAATACATAAAATTTCAGTATACACCAAGTGACATCAAACATCGATGGACAGTGCACACCGACAAATAGAGAACCTCAAGAAGAGACACACTGATACCCGAGAAAGATACCCAAGAAAGAATTACTAAGCAAAACCAAAGTGATACCCAACTAGAACTGAAAGTCATAGTGTTTCCCGATAGACAGAGATGTGCGAGGACAACTAAAGTCAAGACTGAGCAAACAAGGAGTTAAACACTGAACAGAACTGAAGTTCAGAAATGACAAAAGACTTAGCTGGAAGGAGATAAATATAGAGTTAACTATTTGATTACATTGTTTTCATAGACCAGTTAAAGGATAGAGATAAGCTAGATATTTAAAGCTACTTTTATTCTAGTTGTTGAGAAGAAATCTATAGAATAAAAATAAAGCAAGGTTTAAAGCAAGAATGGTGACATTCGTGGATCCCGTAAAGAACAAGAAAGGCAAGGACTTAGAAATGGTGAAGTAATTTCTATAAAAGAGACAAGATAATTCATTGTCAAAAAAGGAATGTTGAAGAGAATTTTGGTGAATATAAGAAGTCTTCATATAGATATGATCATACAAGCTGAAGAATAGAGATAATATTTCTATAAACACTGAGCAACAGAGAAGCAACAAAATTCACCGAGTAGAAAGAAGTGAAGAAAAGGAAAAAAAGAGAACATTGATCAGAAGAGGTATTAAGAGCTTACAATAGATTTGAACATCTACAATATTAAGTTGTATTTATGAACAGATCATATATTGTTTCAATTTAACCATTGATTCAGAAAATCTCTTAACAGAGTAGGATTTAACCATCCTTTATATATTGAGATACATCCCAATGAGTATCAAAAGTTTTCTCATGAAGATAGCATAGTGAATGCCAGATAAGTGATAAACTTTTAGTTTTAAAACCTCTAGAAAGGTCGCACTTAATAGTGTGTTTGTAACATTTAACAGGGTTGGCTCTTCAGTGAACTCACTTCAGAAGAGTGAAAATTCTCAGTTACCGATCCCAAGTAGTTTTTCCCCTAATAAGGTTTCCACATTAAAAATACATGTGTCAAATGTCTATATGGTTCATTTATTTGATGTTTTTATTTGCACATTACTAAAATGGAATTGATCGACAAACACTAAGTTATTTACTATATTTCGGTAAGGACTAGACTGCTATTTGGTAAAGCTTAAGAAAAAGGATAAATAGTATACTCCGAGTAGTAATTATTTGATAAGATTATTTAAGGGCATACATCTTGTAGGAATGAAGATAACTAGACGTTTATTTTTGTGGTACAAATTTTTGGGTTAATTTATTGGATTAAATTTTTAGGCCACTGATTCACCCCCCCCTCTGAGTTATTGTAACAATTGGTATCATGGCTTCTGTTCTTAGAAAGGGAGTTTAAATACTCAAGAAAAATATAACAAGATGAGAAAAAGGGATGTGCCTAAGTTGAAGAAAGACAACTTTGCAACATGGAAAATCAAGATAAGACTCCACCTATCAGGTATTGGAAATGATGTTACTCAATACTTAGATACTGAATTTTTTTCACCTACTAGACCTCCAACAGTTGGTCAATTGAGAGAAAATCATAAAAAATATTCTATGATGATAGAACTTACTTTCTCACTCTCCGATGCTGAATTCAAAGATGTCAAATCATGCACTAGTGTAAAGAAAATGTGGGACAAATTGAAGCTAGTACATGGAGGAGATAAGAATGTGCTAAGAGATAAGGTTGAAATCCTAAGAGGAAGGTTTGATGACGTAAGAATGAAAGAAGCAGAAAACATCACTCAGTAAAGTTTTTGGATCAAAGATGTAGTCAATGCTATTCGAGGGGTAGGACATGTACTTGAAGAAGAAACAATGGTAAGTAAAATCCTAAGAACCTTACTACCTATTTATGCTATTAGAGTATCTTCTATAAAAGAAATGAGAGCAGCAAAAAATAACAATGTTACTCCAGATAGTTTGATTGGTAGACTTAATTCATTTGAGATGAATAACTTTGACAACAGTTTCTTACCATCTATTGAGTCTGCGTTCAAATCTTCTCTAAAGATAAGTAAATCAAGTCATAAACACACCATGATAAATGATAGTGAAAGTGATAGTGATGAACAAGAACTTGATGAGATTGAAGCACTAATGGCTAGAACATAGCAAAGAAGCAAAGGTAGATACAAAGGTAAATTACCATTGGTATGTTTTAATTGTAAAGAGATTGGACACTTTAGTGCTAGATATCCTAGCTAAAGAAAAGAAGAACGAAAAGATAACAGATCGTATAAAAATAAGTTTGACAGAGGTGATGATAGAGATTACCGAAGAAAATGACAATCTGACAGAAGATACAACAGAGACTACAAGGATAAATGAAAGAAAGCTTGTTACCTAGATGAGAACAAAGATGAGAATACTGACACCGAATCTGATGAAGATATTAAGGTGGTATTTATTTATATGAAGGATGATTCAAACAAAGAGGAAATGTATGTTGATACTGCACTTATATCTAAGGTTAGTAAAAATGATGTCTAGATTATTGATAGTGGATGTGCTCACCACAAGACTAGAGATAAGGAAAATTTTAAAACTTTTGATTATTTTAATGGTGGATCAGTAAGAATGGGTAATGACTCACCTTATCCAGTTGAAGGTAAAGGAACCATAATGTTGAATAATCTGATCAGATGTGAAAATGCATATTGGGTGAAAGGACTTAACTATAATGTATTGAGTGTTTCATAGCTGAATAACACATGACACCGATTCGCCTTTGAGAACAAAAAGGAAAAGATGTTTAATGGATTAGGAAGGTTGATCGAAAGTGGTGAATAGACAAAAGGTAACCTATTCTATCTTGATTATATTAACACCACTTGTTTAATGGCTAGAAATGAAGACATATTGTTATGGAATAAAAGGTTATGTCATGTGAATTTTGACAACATGGTTAGGATAAGCAATAAAAGGAAAGTAATAGGCTTATAGAGTATATCAAAGCCTGACCATGTCATGTGTAAGAATTGTTGAAAAAAGTAAAATGACTAGGTCTATCTTCAAGAGAAAAACCTACATATCTAATACTATTCTAGAATTAGTCCATGCTAAGCTACGTGGACCCACAACAACAAAGAGTTTCTATGGAGATAGATAATTCATTCTATTTGTAGATGATTATTCTGGAATGATGACTGTTATGTTCTTAAAAGAGAAATCAGAAGCATTCAAGATGTTTAAATGGTATAAAGCTATAGTTGAAAAGAAAAGTGGAAAAGAACTAAAATGCTTAAGATCAAATAGAGGAGGAGAATTGATTTATGATGAGATCACTAACTTTTGTAATGAGCATGGCATTCAAAGATAAGTTTCTGCACCAAGAACACCACAACAAAATGGGATTTCTGAAAGAAGGAACATATCCATTGTTGATTGTGCCAAAAAACTGATGATTGAGAAGGGCATCACACAAACATTCTAGAGAGAAGATGTCAGTACTGCTCTCTACATATTGAACAGAGTTGAATTGAAGAAAGACACCAATAAGACACCTTATGAGCTATGGTATGGACATACTCCAAATGTAAGTTACTTCAGAATTTTTGGAAGTCAATGTTATATTTTGAAAGATGATAGAAATGGAAAACTTGACTCCAAAGGTGAAGAAGGAATTTTTTTAGGGTATTCTACCAAAAGAAAGGCTTATAAATGTCTTAACAAATCCTCTAACAAAATCATTGAAAGTGCAAATGTCAAAGTAGATGAATTTGCTGATAAAAATGATGAGGAAAGAAGAAAAGAAACAGAAGACTACAACAGGTTTCTCTATAGTGAGGAACCTGACACTCTACCCGAGCAATAGTGTATCTTTCCCGAGTGATAGAACAATGCACCCAAGCATCAGGCTGCAAACACCAAAAATTAGGAAATTGGTCACAAAGATGTACCGAGTGATGGAGATCCATATGAAGGTCAAAATAATTATCAAAATAATGAACAAAGAGTTGAACTAGTACTTTCCAAGTATGTCAAAAGACACCATCCTCATACCCAGATCATAGGAGATAAAAAGGCTGGAATGAGAACAAGAAGTAATTCACTGAACACTAGATGTTTAATTAGTGATTTTGAGCCTAAATCTATTTTTATTGCACTTGAAAATGAAGAATGGGTCAGTTCTATGAATGAAGAGATAAAGAAGATTGAGAAAAATAGAACATGGACATTAGTACCTAGACCAGATGACATGAATTTCATTGGTACCAAATGGATATTCAGAAACAAGCTAAATAAGAATGGAGAAGTCACAAGGAAAAAAGAAAGATTAGTATGCAAGGGGTATGCACAAGAAGAAGGTATTGACTATGGAGAAACCTTTGCAACCATTGCTAGACTAGAAGTAGTGAGAATTCTACTTTCTTATGCTGCATTCAAAGTATTCAAGGTTTACCAAATGGATGTCAAATTTGCATTCCTAAATGGAATACTAGAAGTATACATTGAACAACCAGAAGGGTTTGTTGATCCTAAAAAGAGAAAAATGTTTTGTAGATTACACAAAGCCTTGTATAGATTGAAACACGCACCAAGAGCGTGGTATGAAAGACTCCACTCCTATCTCATAAGTATTGGATTTGTAAGAACAAGTGACAATAATAATCTATATTTAAAAGAAGATACTGATGAAAATATTCTTATTGCTAAAATATTTGTTGATGATATCATATTTGGAGGTAATGATTTGTTATGCAAATTATTTGTTGTTGAAATGAACAAATAGTTTGAGATGTCAATCTTTAGGGAGATCGAGTTCTTTCTTGGTCTACAAATTCTTCAATAGGATGCAGATATATACATCACACAATCCAAATACATCAAGGAACTTCTCAAGATATTCAAGATGGAAGACTCCAAGTGAGTTAAAATACCTATGGAAACTAGATGCAAGCTGACAAAGGAAGACAATTCAACCAAGGTATTTATCAAATACTATATAGATCTATGATTAGAAAACTCATGTATGTCGTACATACTAGACCATATATAGCACATGAACTTGGAATAGTTGCAAGATTGTCTACTAATCCCAAGGAATCACACATGACTGATGTCAAAATAATTCTAAGATATATAAAGAATATCGAAGACTATGGCTTATGGTATAAAAGAGAAGGAAAATTTGAGCTTCAAATCTATACAAATGTTGATTGGGCTGGAAACTAAGATGAAAGAAAGAGAACAACAGGAGGATCATTCTACATGGGTGACAGTCTTGTCACATGGATAAGTAAGAAGCAAGGATGCATCTCACAATCTATTGCAAAATCAGAATATGTGGTTGTTGCTACAAATTTCTCTAATATTGCATGGATCAAGCAATTACTGGAAGGTATGAATATGAAAAATTTTGAGCCAGTGATTATTTATTGTGATAATACAAGTGTAATAAAAATTTCAAAGAACCATGTCATGTATGCTAAGACAAAGCATATTTCTATCAAGTATCATTACTGAAGAGAAAAAGTACAAGAGAAAGAGGTGATACTAGAATATGTTCTATCCAAGGAACAATTAGAAGACATATTCATAAAGCCATTGCCTAAAGATATATTTGAGTACTTGAGAAAGAGACTAGGGGTCTGACACTTGTCTATTGGTCACTAAGCTGACTAGGAGGCTGCATCAGCCTACACATAATCAAAAGATCATTCATGTTGATGCAAGCAAAGAGATGGACTGCAAAGATATACCAATACACAAAAAGGTACTTATCTGCACCAAACACCTTAGTTATTGTAATGCTGATGGAGAGGAAATTCAAGGAATATATTATGAAAAAGAGAGAGATTTTGTTTGGCATTGTTGTCAAAGGGAGAGATGACTTAAGGGGGAGATTAAATCCATATGAAATATCTATCAGAAGTATTCAAAGGGAAAGATGTACTTAATAAATATGGAGAGAAATATATTGTTGTCAAAGGGAAAAGAGATATGAATAGAAATATCCATCAAGGAGAGGAACAATCAAAGGGAGAGAAAACATCAGAGAAAGATTCAAAGAAACATCCATCTAAGGGAGACAATTGGTAAAGTTAACACTGCATATCTATCTAGAAAAGGGAGAAGAGATTCTACAACAAAGGGAGAAACAAAATCAGAAGTTGCTACACCTATCTAGTGAAGGGAATAAAGAATGAAGGAAGTACTCTGCTAGAATCAAATCTAAGCTAGAAGAGCTTACCAAGAGTCTAACATTTGTATTGTTTATAGAAGAATAAGTTTGGTAGATATTGATGATATAGTACTGATATATTTCATATTGTATTAGTAGAATGTAGTATGTTTCCATCAATGCCAAAGGGAGAGATTGATGAACTATAACTGATTGAATGTTTGAAGATGTTAAGTTGATGATCACCGAGCTGCAGAAAGTTAATGCAAGGCATTAAATCAGTTAATGTATTGTATTGTCATTGATGCCAACTTGATATACTCTGATTGGTCATATACATATTGTCAAAGACTGCAAAGAACCAAAGAGATAAAGGTTATGTTATTAGAATGCATAAAAGTTCAGTATACACCAAGTGAAAACAAACACCAACAGACAGTGCACACCGACGGATAGAGAACCCCGAGAAGAGTCACAGTGATACCTGAGAAAGATACCAGAGAAAGAATTACTGAGAAAAAACAAAGTGATACCTGAGCAGAATTGAAAGTCACACTGTTTCCCAAAGGACAGACAACCCAGATAGAGATTCCCAAGGACAACTGAAGTCAAGACCAAGAAAATAAGGAGTTAAACACCGATCAAAACTAAAGCTCAAAAATGACAAAAGGCTTAGCTAGCAGGAGATAAATATAGAGTTAACTATTTGATTACATTTTTTCCATCAACCATTTAAAATCTAGAGATAAGCTAGAGATTTAAAGCTAGTTTTATTCTACTTGTCAAGAATAAATCTACAGGATAAAACTAAAGAAAGATTTAAAGAAAGAATGGCGAGATTTGTGGATCACATCAAGAACAAGAAAGACAACGACTTAGAAATGCTGAAATCATGTCTATAAAAGAGACAAGATAATTCATTGTCAAAAAACTAATGCTAAAGAGAACTCTGGTGAAGATAGAAAGTCTTCATACAGATCTAATCATACAAGCTGAAGAACAAAGCTAATACTTCTGCAAACACGAAGCAAAAGAGAAGCAACAACATTCATCAAGAAGAAAGAAGTGGAGCAAAGGAACACAAGAGAACATTGATCAGAAGGGGTATCATGAGCTTACAATAGATCTAAACATCTACAAGATTAAGTTGTATTTATGAATAGATCATACACTATTTAAGTTTAACCATTGATTAAGAAAATCTCTTAATAGAGTAGGATTTAACTGTCCTTTATATATTGAGATACATCCCAAAGAGTATCAAAAGGTTTCTCATGAAGAAAACATAGTGAATGTCAGATGTCAAGTGATAAACTGTTAGTTTTAAATCCTCTAACAAGGTCACACTTAATAGTGTATTTGTAACCTTTAACAAGGTTGGCTCTTCACCGAGCTCACTTTAGAAGAGTGGAAATTTTGGGTTACCAGTCCCAAGTGGTTTTTCCCGTAACTGGGTTTCCACATTAAAAATCCATGTGTCAAATGTGTATATGGTTCATTTCTTTGATGTTTTTCTTTACACATTACTAAACCAGGACTGATCAGTAAACACTAAGTTATTTACTATATTTCGGTAAGGACTAGACTGCTATTCGGTAAAGATTAACATAAAGAATAAACAGTATACTATGAGAAGTAGTTATATTTGATAAGATTATTTAAGGGAATACATAGATTGTAGGACTGAAGATAAGTAGAGGTTTATTTTTGTGGTATAAAGTTTTCGGATGATTTATTGGATTAATTTTTGAGGCCACCGATTCACCCCCCTCTCATTTATTCTAACAATAAATGATTAGGAGGATGAAGGATAGATGAAAAGAAAAAAGTTTAATCCTAGGTCTCAAAGTTGACAGAGGCTTGATTGACACCCTATTTTCACAAGTAATTTTAAAGTTTGTTATTTAAGAAAATCTTATCAAATTTCTCTTGGTCTTGTATTTTCTTTCAAACAGAGTCTCTTATGTAGCTATACTTCTTGGTGTTTTGATCAATGGTTTTCTTTCCTCTATAGGCTAAAGGTAATGGAATTTTGTCTTTCTTATGCTGGGAAGGTCTAGACATAGCCTATAGAAGTGATTTTCAAAGGAAAGAACTATTTTTCACATTCAAACAGGGCATTGACTATCCTATGTGTACCTTCATTCAAACAGGGAACAAACACAAGTATGAAAACAATCCGACAAGGTACAAAGAAACCTTGAAGGATATAAGAAATTGTGACAAGTCTAACTTATGGGGAATTGTAATAGCACAATGTGTATGTCCAAGTGACCCTTTCAAGTCATTCATGTTTTCAATGGTCTAACACAATTCAAAGACACTCAAGAAATATCTAGCTAAGGAATTGGCTTATTGATCAAAAAAATTTCTCACAACTTGATATCCCTTTGGCTAACACAATCATGTTACCCCCGAAAGGGCACCCATATTTTTTCCTTTTCTGAGAGCTAGACAAAATATGGTTCAAATAAGACTACACAATGAGACCTCTAATGCCATATTAGCCATCTCCAAATGCTCAAGGGAATACTTATGGTGAGTGTCTTTAGAAAAAATTCTTCCCCCTCCTTGCACAAAGATTATTACTACTTTTGGAGTTGAACCAAACATCTTCTATCCAAAGGTACCTAGTAAGGGTTTATGTTCGTACCTATCCCAAGTGTAGTCCTACAAGTATGATTTAGGCCTATATCTCTACAAGTACTAGATATATCATAGTCCCGCATGCATGATAGAGGCCTCACAACCCTACGAAAATATATCAATAAAAATAACAAAGTCCGAGACATTAATTTCAAAGAAGCTTTTGATTATAGTAGGTAGGAAAGGATGGGTTTTTCCTTGTTCTCACTTGAGTCGTTCCCGTGAGATTTTTCCATCAACACTAGGCCCTCTAAAGGTAAAATAAAATAGAAAAGTGGAAAACTAATGAAGGTCTATAATTCTGATTTTCCTCAAGGGAAAAGATCATACTCTCCCACTCTATAGCTTCTCCCAAACACATCAAGCACATGTTCATTTACCCAAGATCATTTTCTAAATGATGAATCAAGTAGGTAGGGATTTTTGATTTTCCTTAAAGGAAAAGACCATACTATCCTTCCACTCAACAAACCATAAGAAATGAACATTCCTAGTTAAACAAGATGCCTAGAAAAATCAACTAATGAAGACAGAATGTTTGGTTGAATCTCCAAGGAAACCTACAAAACTACAACATGAGTAGTCTCAATGATTAAGTTTTTTATTAGTCCTACAAAACAAGTGGATTAGTAGTTTTTTTATGAAATCCTTTCACAAGCAACCTGAAAAGATGTGTTAACTCCTTAATTTTGCACTAAAAATAACTAATTCAAACCACAAAAATATATATCGTTATATGTTAGAGTGTAAATAAGATCGAGAAATCATTACTGTTATGTATGTAGTGTTATAAATGATGAAACAAAAACCCAAAATGACACTTTGACTACAAACGATGATAAATTTACCCTAGACAATGAAATACTCCAGAAATGACAAAAGAAATACCAGAAATGATTACCTATTCCAGAAATGACTAAACATTCACCAAAAATGATGAAAGGAAATTTTACTACCAATTTTAACTTTTCCTGGAAATGACGATTCTTTGATGGTAAACAATAAAATATTAACCAAAGGCGATGACAAATTTTATTTTAAATTATACACCTTTTACCAGAAATGATGAAACATAGCAGGAAATTATGGAATATTGACAGGAAATAGAACTCCGCCTTCCACTACCTATCCTACAACATAATGTATCAGACAAATGATGAAAATAAAGGCTAAATCAAGATGTGGGTCCCACTTGGTATGCCAAGATATATGTTGCAAAAAATATTGTTAGAGTGTTGCAAGCTAAACATGAAAATTTAGGAAAAACAAAGATTCAACCCATACTAAACATATTGAAAACTAAATTCACAACACACTACAATTTCCACTACAACCTTCGATGAGCTAAAAAATAGGTACCCAATCAACCTTGTTTGAGTTTCTCTTAGAAAATTTTGTTGGAGTGCTCTCCCAACACAATACAATAAATCCCACTATGATTTCTTTCAAGTGCAAATGGAAATAAATTATAGAATGAAAGCTAAAATAGATGAGTGAAAGGATTTGAGAAATAAGTATGAATAACTTACCCCAAGCTTCACCAAATGAGAATGCAAAGACTGAACTAAAATATGAAGAATAAAAGATTCAAATAGAATGAAAGATGAAATATTAATCTAAGAGGAATGCAAAACTAAACTATGGGAGAAACGCAAGATTGAAAAAAAATAGTTTCGTTCCATTACCTAAAATGTAATATCTAGATTATCTAATGCTCAAAGAAACTAGACTAGAATGAAAAATAAGAAGTGCTCAAATGCTCAAGTACTCTTAAATGCGAGTGCTCAAGAAATGCTCCAAAATAATTTAGCTTCTAGTCAATAGTTGCAATGAGGAGTGAGGCCTCCTTTTATAGATTTTTGTAAGGATTGGGTAGGGTTTTGGTTTGGGTGAAGGAGATTAAGAGGAAAATGGGATGAGTGGCTAGGATTAAGGGGTCGAAGGGAGTTGTTGACTTTTCAAGTGGAGGAGACAAGAATTTGAAATGATTGGAGGAGAAAGAAGATGGAGAGGAAAAGCCACATGTGTGTGCAAGTAATTGAGGCTAAAAGTGTTTTCATTACTTTTAAAAGCGTAATTAGAGAGAAACTTGTCCAAAGCAAGGAGAACTGAGATTTAAATTAAATTAAATTAAATTTAAATGAGGTTTAAAATAATTTTAGAGAAAATAAAGGAATTAAATAAATAAAAATTATTTAAAAGAAAGGAATATGGAGGAAAGATACATCAAAATAGAATTTTAATATATTAGAGGTAGTATTCAAATTCATTTTAAATATAAGGTGATGAATTTATTTAATAAAATTAAATAAATATTCGAATATAAAAAATTTAGCCCATTTATAAAAATTAACTATATTTTTATATGCAATATTAATTAAGGAACAATTTAGAGTGTCTACAAGAGCTTCCACCTCTTCATAACTAACCAACTTATTGGCAGGAACTTCGTCATCATTACACAAACCACTAATTGCTTTGACTACTTCCTTTTTTGTGATGCATGGTCCATCCAACATTAATGTTTCACTCTGAAAATGCTTCAATATGGACAAGGTGAATTCCTTGTTATAATGCCACAATAATTGTCCCTAAATGTCAATCCCTAGCTCTCTAAATTTCTACATTCCTTCTTCTGGTAATCCAAACTCCAACTACTTTATCCATTCCTGATTAAATTCTATCAACTCTATTTTTTTCTCCCTTTCCCCTTTTCAACTATCCTGAGCAACTGATTTAGGTGCCATAATTCTTCACAAGTTCCTTACACTCAAGCTCTTAGCAACTCTTCAAATGAATGGCCTTCATTCTATAGTATCAAATGATCCAAAAAAAATCATTTTAAAGATTGAAAAAATTGACAAACTCTGCTCGAATTGATTATTGCTGACACAATCAATACACTTTTCTTGTGAATCATTTAAAAATTGTCTTTTAATCATTAACTCTTTTCATTTCTCTTGGTAAAAACCAAGTTTCAATTGATGCCACTCTCAAGAAGGGTAGGTGTAAGATTCAAGTTACTCGTTACTCCTTCTAAGCCACAATTCTCTCCTCAATTATTGGGAGGACCAACACCAAGATATGGTACCACCGAAACCTCTATAGCACAATATTTATTTCTCCATTCTATACTATATTTCAGAGATGCTCTAGATTATACAACATGATTATCACATCTAGTATTTTTTGGTGTTTTGTAAAATTTGCACGATCTAGCATAGTGACCTATCTGTCAACAGTTGAAATATTTCTCATTCCTCTTTCTAGATACTAATGATTTAGCTCTGCATTGCCTTTCTTTATGACCAAAGTTATGACACACATAAAAATTTCCATGAAAAATTCTATTCATTATATTCTCCTTTTCATGATTAGAAACTTGACTTTTGCACTTATTCTCCTCATGACCAAATTTATGACATTTATTGCATTGCGTTCTTTGAATTCTTCTCATCTGAAAATCTATTTCTTTATGACCATTTTTTTGTAAATGTAAAAGAAACTGTTAAAAGATATATACCTTTGAGCTTTCGTTTGTCTCACACGTAACATCCTTGAAGGTGTATTTTAATTATTACTTGTTGCCTCACCTTTTGGATCTTCCTCAATCATCACTTCTTTTCCTTTGTCATTCTCTTTTGAGCTTTTATCGATGAATCTTATGCTTTCTTTATCTTTGCATTCTTTTGGTAAGTTCATCAATTTATCCAAGATAGTGTTGCTTCCATATATACCTTAGATTATGCTTTTAGATTCACTAATCTAGTTCTAACTTTGCATTCTTCTTTGTACTCTTTCTAATGATTTCCTTAAAATTTTCTTAAGTCAATTTTCATTCCTCCTATACCATTTCTAGTTGAAACCTTATTATCCAAGAATTATTTGATTTGTACCTCAAACCAGATCTTATGGGATATAATTTTTCAATTTTTCATCACTGGATTTTATATCTGGAATCAGATCTATACAGTTATCTCTTGGTTCTTCCAATTCTCATAGTTCTTCTTCTAGTTTTACAATTATGTTCTTTGATTATTTTAACTCTTGACTAACTTCTTTGTGCCTTGTTTTGAATTTCTTAATCTAATCTCTTAGTTTAGTAATATAGGTACTTTCTTCCAATGTGTTTTTCTTCAGTTCTTCATTTTCTGATTCAGTTCCTTCAATATCACTCATCATGATCTACCATCTTCTTAAGAGTAGAAACCTTCTTCCATTTGGTCAAACTTTCAAGATCTCCCTCAATCGATTAATCTCTATTTGCAAGGGCCCGAAATATGATACCAATTGATGAATAGGGAAAATAAATAAGAGGAGGGGGGCAGTGAATCAATTATTCCAACACAATATTACAAAACTTTCTCCATCTCAGTTAACACTTAAACAACTCTAATAAAAACTTAATATTTGTCAGTTCAGCACATTAAACATCCACAACAAATATAATTATGAAATTCACAGGAACATTGAAATATAGAAAACTAGATTTTACATGGAATCCCCAAGTTAGATAAATCCATGGAGAAGCTAATTTTCATGAAATGTAAATAATTTTTTTAAGGTAACATCGAAAGGTGATTTGATACAAAGGCTCACTTCCATAAGTGCTCACTACAAGAATGATCACTATCGATAAAGATGCTAAATGCCAATAGACAAGGGCACACTTCCAATACTCAAGGGATCAATGCTAATATAGAGGGGCTTAGTGCTAATACACAAGGGCTCACTACTGATACACATGGGCTCACTGCTGAAAGATATGAAAAGGAGTAGAATCCACTGCTAAGATCTACAAACTTTTGTACACAAACACAGATCTCCTTTGCATAAATTTGTAGTCACTTTACATATAGTATGCACATAAGCCATACACAGATACACACCCACAAACAATTTGGATAAAATAAATTCTTCTTTATTTATACTAGTATATGATCTTTCACATGTTAGCTATACACCGATCATGTGATATCACAAATGCAACACATTTTACATTTACATTTAATCCATAGCATTAGTCCTAGATATAGGACATACATAAGAGAACATAACATGCTACAATGTGATCCAATAATAGGTCAAACTTAACATATTACAATACATGTTGCATTTACTAAATCCATCTGAATACCACAACCAAGACTAGAACATGGATACACAAAATAGCCTTTACCACTGATAGGATTGAAACTTGAATGTTCTTGTGTCCGATACACTAATCCACCTTTGATGGACCAAGAAACCAGAGATTTCATCATTCTAAATCTACCTTATGTATTTGTTGGAAATACAATAATGGAAAAGCAAGATACATAGAGGGGGGTGAATCAGATCTTCAAACTTAAACACTTAAAACAAACTGATCCACATTCATACATATATGAATCTAATGTAATATCAGATAGCATCCACACAATGAAATAAATAACTCATAACACAAGAACCTGGTAACCTAGAAACCCAAATAGGTAAAACAGGCATGGGGATGACACCCACAAAATTTTCCACTACTGCAGTAATAAAGTGTGCCTGTTAAAGCTACAAAAGTTGATTACAAAATGCAATCTACCCTGTTAAAGGTCTTCTCGGTTAAGAGCTAAAGATCATTACAATCTACCCTATGAAAGGATTTCAACTTACAATAAAGTAAGCACTCTATTAGGAGATTTAGAAAGGTCTGCTAGAACCACTCTGTTAAGAGATTTTCACCTGATACAATGATTAGAATGTCTCAATTATTGATCCTTCATGATGCACTCTGATGCTGATGATGGATCTCCTCTTTCCAGTACCTTATATGATCTCACAATCTGATATAACTTTACTCTGTTGTTCATTTTATTGTCTCTCTTCTTGATCTCTGCTTCTTAACAAAATAACCCTCTGTGCATTTCACTTAAAAATGTAGTCACCACACACTTTGTCTACTCTCTTCTTACACACACACAAAATAGGGTTTAGAAGCAATCTTAATATATCTGTATAAGTCTAATAGCGAGATCTAGATCAACGATCAAGATCTAATACCCATACCTTGATGGTATTACAATTAATGATTACAATAGATCATGCATATGATAAAACAATTAAATGCATAACTAACTCCGTAGAAGAATATTAAATGCATACATAAGTCAGCCCAAACAGATTATACAAGTCAGCCTGATCACTTATCCTCAAAGTTTGAATCATTCTAGACATGTATACAAAAATTGTTTTGCTCGGCACTTGACTTCTCTATCGCTCAGCACTGAACATATTTGTATCCTACTCAGCTCGACAATGTAACTCAGCTCGACAATGTAACTCGGCTCGGCAATGTAACTAGGCAAACTGAATATTGCTCGGCAATGTTGCTCGACTTTGCATAGTCTTAGCTCGGCCACAGTGATAGCCAACTAAAACTTCCTAAGTTAATGACTAAGTGTTGGTCACTAATCATCAACAGAACTTAGAGATTAACAATCTCCCCCTTTGATATTAGTGGCAAAAACACACTTATCATTACTTCCGTTCATTTCATCAAAATGTTTCCTAAGTAT
>MU223488.1:716876-727366 GCA_018584345.1 Thuja plicata | reverse complement strand
GTTCTTTTCTTTGCGAGCGGGAATGTGAAGAAAGAAAGAAGTGGAAAAGGTGGGAGAAGAAAGCTATTACGGTGGATTTGGAAATACAACATTGAAAAACACAGGTTCTTTATTTCTTGGAAATTATAACTATGGATGATTTTCTTTTCAATTACTTTGCACCTGTTCAGTTACTTCATCTTTCTGTATATGGCTCTTGGGATTCTTGTGCATTGTAGGAAATTTGTGTGTGTAATCCAATGCGAGAAACATCTAGGAGAACTTTCTTTATACCAATTCTGTGAAAGATGTTTCTTTTGTTTTAAGCTAGTGCAGCCAGCTTGAAGATGACAGCATACCTGCACTGCACTCTGTTTTTTTTTTATATATATACCTTGTTTCTTTTTTTTTTTTTTATTGTTTCCATTATGCCCGGCCTGTGTATGGGAGCTGTTCATTTTATCTGGCAGTGTGTCTTTTGCTTTACATAAAACCCCTACTCTCTTTTCCTGTTTAAGTCTGGTAACACTCTACCTGAGCGAGTACCTTCTCACTAGTTTCCCAAACAATTTTGTTGGATTTCCCCACCTTATTACTTGTCAACTCTGACTGTTCAATTGACAAATGAATCTTTAGATTCCTTGTTTTCGCTTTGCCCCTTCTGCAGAACTTGGAATAATAGGATATTCTGGGCTGGGTAATGTCAAATTTTGTTTCATCCACTATTGAACACTTGAGTTTGGAAAGAGTAAAGTCTCTATCTCTTAACTACCTTTCCTGTCTTGCGGAATGAATTAAAGTTTCTTACGCATTTTAACTGGCGGGCATGCTCTGTCTCTTGTGTTTTAAACCCCCCCCCTTTTGTCTCTTCTCTATTTTGTTTCGGTTTCAGCTCTGAATCAAATTGAAATGGCAAAATCCTCCTCAGATAGAAAATGCGTTTGATCTATTTGCACCAATTTTTGCACCTAAAAATGCAGTTTCTTGGGACGTTTTCCTTAACACCGTGGACCTGATGTGAACAAACATTGGCCACTCACATCTATCGTACGTTTGACTCCATGGAATGGCATGTTTTTCTATACATGGAAGCTCTCGAGGCCGGTGATTCAATTTTCTCCACACAGATCCAGCAATGTCACTTGTCTTAATTAAATTTGCAACTAACAATATTTATATGCATTACACTTGAGGTTTGCCCCTGTTTTGGGCATTCATAATTAAAACGTTTTTGGATCACAATTTTTAAACTTTTATGACTGCTGTCTTCAATCGAATTGTAACCGTACTCGTAAGGTTCAAATTACAGTATTACTGTCTATTGTCATGTGTTGTTCACTCTAGAGAAGATTACTTAATTTCCTAGGTGCTAAATGGTGATGTGTGATGCTGGTCAATGTCGATGATTGGCTACTTATGTTTGCAACCGTTACCTTTCACGAATTGATGAGCAGATTGACCTGTGTGTATTATTATTATTAGTGTTATGCCTCCTGTTTAGGCCCTACCTTATTCATATCAGAACAGAGCAAACCGAGTAAAATATTATAGCAAAAATTTAGATTTATCATACTAAATGATTTGATATGCACATGGAAGTGATTGATACATTTATTGAATTAAGTTCAGGGATGTTGTTATTTTATTTTATTCTTTTTATATGAAACCGGGAATGTATCAACTAGAATGGAAGTTGTGCCGAATGTAGAGAATCAAGGGAGGGTAAATGTATGTTTGCCTGCCAGTTAAAATCTGGATATAAATTTTACTTTGGCCAAAGTACTAAACTGCATATGTTCTCATTGATTATGCATGGTTAAAATTCACCCCTTGCTACATCCGTTGTATAGAACCTACTGTAGGCATATGTGCTTGTAGGTTAAGTTACACGGCTGCACTAAGACCATCCAAATCTGCCAGTAGTGAGAAGCTAGGCTCTCGTTGCAGGGACGGGGCATTCTTCGTGTCAGGAAGAACCCCGGGGAAGCTCATCACTTCCGGACACTCCACGATTGGGCAGTAAAAGCGCCTGGACCCCACCTCTGTTCTCGAGGAAGCGTAAGGGACTCAGTCCGAGGCTCAGGAGACAAAAACCGATGAGTTGATACTTCCAGTGTTAATTTCTCCTCTTCTTTCTCTATTTCTATGCTATACTTTATTTAGTGATCGACAAGCTGGTCGACACTTATGGATGTAATAAATTTTGTTGTAACGATGTAATTTGTATATTAAATTCCTATATCCGACAAGTTGGTCGGCATGTAATTGTATGTATTATATCTTGTGATTCATTCTACTTCGACAAGATGGTCATTTGTATGAACTTCATTGATGTAAATTTTGGAATTTAATGACTGGTATGTCGACTTGGTCTTTTGACTATTCAACTTTCGACTTATTATGTTAAAATCATATGTGGCATTCTTTGTGAGTTTTTCAGTCTTTGCATTATTCTAATCTCCCATCGCTGCTCAGCTCTTCATGCTGATAAAAAATACTGATGTAGTTTTGTCATGCATGGATATCTCTTTCGATGAGGCAAAAAGAAAAAAAAAACATCCACCATAACATCTCAGAGTATAAAGACAGTCGACGGTAATGATACAAACCATGATCATGCCATTATTGGTAATACTTTAAAAACAACTTGATAATATCATCAATTTTGAACTGTGTTCACGTTAATAAATATTTACTGGGAAACACAATCTCTAAGAAAATAATCACTTTTATAGAACCAATTCAAACGTACACAAGTGATTGTTTATCCAAATATTCTATGCAATAAAATATGTTTTAGATAGTATAAAACCATTAGTATAACTCCGTGTTTGCAAACGTATAGAACCAGTAGCATAACTCCCTGTCTGCAAATGCAAATGTTCTTTTGAAATCAATGAAAAGTCTGTCAAGTAGGGATAACAATATCCCCGTTTGTCATTGATGTCAAAACATTAATCTGAACCATAAACCAAACCCACCTGAAACACAAAAATCTGAACCATGAACCAAACCCATCTGACACAAAAATCTAAATCAACCACACATCTGAAACATAAAAAACTGAAAATGAACCAAACACATCTGAACCATTTCACTACCTGGCTTAACCGGCACACTCTAAGCATTGACTTGCTTACGTGGCTGGACCACTCTTAACCAGCAGCACGAAAAATTAACAATTGTTGTAAGGTCTTGTAAACTGAGCGCCTGAACTGAGGGGTCAGAGGAGAGGGCCCTCACCGGTGACAGGTAATTGTTGAAGGACATTAAACAATATTTCTTGAGGCACTCTGTTTTTTCAGGCTATCTTCTCCATAATTTTTTAAATATTCCCATTGCTATTTTACATAAAATCGGAGCCCCTCTATTTGGCGTAGCATAAACAAAATCTCTCTCATGACAGTCAAAAACAATTGAAACAAAAAATAGGAACATTTGTATTGCAAAAGAGAAGTCACAATGGAATTTGAAAGCAGGGGATCGAAAGACCACAAATAGTTAAATTAGCAGTAGCGACCAGAAATAGTTTTGACAAATTAGATGCTCTGAGGTTAGACTCAATTAAAAATGGCTGGAATCTGAAGTGGGAAAGTTTAACATAAATAACAGAACCTTGCACCTTGCTTCCTGCTGCAGATATGGTTCGTAATAGAGATGAAAGGAGCATAATTTAAAAACATTAAAAGAAATAAATCACTCACAATCTAGACTGTAAAATATTTATTTCTCACACATGTCCAATTGAATGGCTTCTCAGGAGCAATACCTGATTCAACTCCACAATTTTCTGCATCTCTTCACTCAAGCCATCCATGAAATTTCCCAACTAATAAGATTTAATAAGCTCGATTAATCTGGGTTTTAACTCGGTCCAAATAACAATAAAACTCAGAGTGGAGCACATAATACATAGAAAAGCACAATTTTGGTTTCCTATTGTCTGTGAATTCAATTTCTTATAAGAAGCCCACCTTTAAGAAAAGTGTCAGGCGAACCTGTCTGACAATGGAAAGCAAAGGAGGAGAATAACATTTATACAGCCCACCCATTCACACATCAAACATTATAATCCCGCGTTTTACATATCAAGATATGATAGACATATTCTTATCTGATGGCGATGACAGTGACATGAATTCCAAACTAGTAAGGATATCTAATCTCAGACATATGGGACCCATGTATGGGCTACCTGAATTCTCAGTGCCAGGCAATTCTTTTGTGGCGGTCATTATAACATATGGTGCAAAGGGCGATGGAGTCACCGATGATACCAAGGTCATCTTTGTAGAATCTGAGACAGCCCCACTATACCTTTAAAAGGGTAAAGAAACTAAGAATAACAGCAGCAAAAGAAAGAAAGTAACAACCATCAAACAATCATAAATCATAAAAAGAGGTAATTTTAAGAGTGCTTTGTTTTAATGACAGAGGATGCTCTGTTTTCCTAAATTGCAGACCCAGATTTTATTACAGCTTGTTTTAATTACACAAAAAAACTACATGGCTCCTTACATATAATAAATCATACTTAATTTCTACTAAACAAACCAAACCTTACACAAATCTTCATTAGATGCTTTGTCATTCAACTTCCCCGCCATCTAAACTAAACTCACTGTAGTCACTGCATTTAAACATTAGTGTTCAATTAATATATAAATTCGCATATGTTAATCTATAATTGCTATTCACGATGAAGTCATTGCCTTCATTGATCGGTGCCCTTGATGGCCACCACAAAGGTGGGCTTCTTATAAGAATTTGAATTCACAAACCATAGGAAACCAAAATTGTGCTTTTCTATGTATTATGTGCTCCACTCTGAGTTTTATTGTAAAATGTTCACTCAAGCCATCCATGGAATCTTTTTGTATGGAGAAATCCATCATATGTGAGGAAGCTATGCTAATAAACATACATATAATATAATTTATCCCCTAAATGTTTACATTTACAGCCACAATATTTAACATTAATATATAATATATAATATAGCTAAGGAGCTTCTCTAAAGGCATCACCGATAATGGTTCTAATGACAGTTGGTATGGATTATGGCTAAATGGGATTCTAAAATCAAATTAAGTTGAACATTGAGTATCAATGGAGCTTCTCAAAAAACCCAGGTTTGGCTGTGGTAGGTGTTGCCTCTTGAAATATTGTTGGTGAAGGGAAACTCCCAAATCATTATGGTATGCACGTGGCGTAGTGAATGCCCAAGTTAGAGATCAATACCAGCCTTTGTGAAATAACACAAAGAACTACCGTCACATTTGGGGATATATATTTGTCACACTGCCACCTACAAGAAAATAGAGTGGCACACATTCTTGCAAACCATGGTGCGAACAGATTGGCACTCAAATTTAGTCCAACAGATAGTGAATGTCAAGGCTCATAGTCCCTTTAATTTTATTGTTGTTAATAACTTAAGAAAGTTAAGGACTACGACCATGTCTCTTCATGATTTTGTAGCATCTATGGTGAGGCATCTACAAGTTTAATGATGCACAAACAAACATCTGAGCTCAATTATATCTACTTTATTTTGCTTGTCCATAGCTTCTGTACATATTGTACAAAGATAAACAAGTGTTTCCGAAGGATAACAAAATCAGATTACTTGCTGAAGAAAGCATTCTATGCTTAGTTCTTAGTTCATCCTTGGCATCGAGGCTTTGCACCAATTTATGCAGGTAGAAGCTACGCATGAAGCTTTAGCAGAGACATTAAGTACCTAATTAGGAATAAAGAGATAAGGTGGTTCAGGCCTACCAGTTCCCAAAATCATCTTCATATTGGGACTCTCAAGGGGACTTAAAACTTGGGTAAGCTAATGCGCAAAAAATGTCCCACTTAAAGAAAGAGCAGGAAGTTGAGACACATGCCATTGTGGAGGTGAACAACTATATATCTCAATTGAGTGTTGCTTGTGAATGTTTGTGTCTTCCATGTTGCAAACAATCCTAAGAGGCCTCATCTGCCCATTCATCTCTGTCCAAGAGCCTTTCTCACCAATTGACGACGAGGTTCCAGAAAAGAATATCAGAATCACCTTTTGCTTGTTAGGCACACACAGACCAAAGATCTTGCCAACAACTAGCAAACGTGCATGCCCTTTTGTAGTGGAGGTATATCCAAAGGAGATGAATGAAACAGTTGTAGTCATTCTGAATGGAGTAGCTCTGCATGCAACACTTGGTAGATGCAAATGACTAATTGGTATGGCGGATGCACATTACTCAAAAAAAAAGATACAATAAGCTTCTACAAATTTGTATCTGCTAGGAACATATAATTGAACAGGGTCTTTGTAAATTTGTTTTTGCAAGGAACATTGAACTGAAATGGAACTCGGCAATACATATTCTATTATATATATATAAATATAGGATTTTGAAATCCCTAATGTACCTTCTCGTAAATACAAATTTCTAAGCAAAATCACCCCTATTTTTCCAATAACAAGGCATCCAGTTGTGAATGTTCCTTCATTTCCTATTGAGATTTCTGGATTTAAGATAATTTTTACACCAAACAGTTACCAAAATGTGCCTTGCAGTAGAATTGACATCTGGAATGAACTGACAAACATAAAAGTCCCTGCTATGCTATGTTTGCAGCACAAAGGTCCTCCATAGTTTCATTGACAAAATTCAATTTGACAGATATGACATAGGGAAGTAACTCACCAATTATGTAGCAGCTTTCCCGACACTTCAATAGAAATTATAAAGATTCTAGTGTTGGTTGAGTAAAATCCATTTTCTTAGCAGCTTAGCAATCCATTTAAGCAATGACCATGTTGTATGAATATGGAAGTAGCGAAAAAAGAAGCAATCATTTATTATAATTATTAATTAATTAAAAAATGTTATGCTTATTATTATATTTTTTAATTAATTAACAATTATAATAAGTGGTACATATTGGGTGTTACCAATTTTGCCTTTCAAGTGCAACACTTGAAGAGATTGTAATTCACCCAAACTATTATGGATATACCTCTTAACTATTTATTTGACAAATCTAAAAGCCTTAGAGATGTCGAGAGCCAAATGAATCAGAAAATAAGAGGAAACCATTTATAACTCAAGAAATTTGGTCAATTTGATGGAATCAAGAAGTAATTGATTCAAATGATTGAAATAATCATTTTACCATAACTATATATTAAATATGGTTTTAACATGTATAGATTATATTTACAATTTAGTACTTTCCTTGTATGCAATATTAGAGTTATCAGGCCAATCCCAATATCATGCTACGTTCTCTCTTTGAATCTAATCATATCTAAATTCTTAAATATATTCTTGGATATTGGGGAGACAAGGAGATTGATAAAAACTTTTATTAGAAGAGGATATGATTGAATAGGCCAAGTTGCTAATTGCAATCATTAGGAAAGTGAAAACAAACTTAATCTAAAGTGACATCTTGTTGCGCATTATAAAAAACTTAACAAATTCATTTTTCAAAGAAGTTCCAAAACAGTAATGAATGTAGTCATTTTATTAGAAGATTTATATTTGATTTTTTTTTAGAAATTAATTTTGAATTATATTATTTATTTTAAATATGATTTTAGGGATTTATTATTGAACTAATTGAATATACAAAATTTAGTAAGAAAACATGCTTTTGATGCTAGGAATCTATACATTGAATTTTTTAATGATGTGTTGAATGATTACCAAGTGTATTATATCATTTGTGGATTTTCCAATCAAATTCTAACATTTTTTTGTCTATTAGATGGATGTCGATTGGTCTTGGATCATGGATGAAGTCGTTCAACAACCACCTCATGGAAAGTTTTCGTACAAAGACCTCTCATGGGAGAAATATGTCCTTCAAGGCTCAAACTTATTTTCAGCTTGGATTGAGTCTAATAGATTGAATGATTTTGTTGAGGGAGAAATCTCTAGAGAATTGTACCCAACCTTCTTTCGCATAAGTCATAAAAAGAAGCCTCATCTCAATTCTAATACAAAAATAAGGATTAATAGCTTTTTAGAATATAACATGTAAGAATAAGGATGATACATTTACTACAAATGTTTATACTCGTAATTGTGAATTGAAAAAATATCTCTAATGATTGGTTGACTATACTTGTTAATGGTTTGAATTTTCTTTATAAATTTAATAGGTATTGGTGTGCGTATGGACCGACCGACTATAGGGAAAAAGATGCATCACCTTTTGATCCTTCCTCAATGCCTAAAACAGGGAAGGGTAGTAGACCAGGTCGTAAGCATGTACACAATGTGGTTGCACCTGTCATTCTAGCACACGAATCATGGTTTGTAAGCCAAACCATGTGTTAATATGGTATCACCAAGTTCAACATGTGGACAAGGAAGGGGCAAAATTTGTCATGGTCAAAAGAACAATGAGTTCTTAGGAACACGATCATTTTTTGCACCATATATTAGCAAACAATTACATCAGTGGGTGGATTCATTATTATTACTTGGCATGCTCGCAGATGCAGTGGATAAAAAACAAACAAATGGTACGTGAGAAGATGACCATGTTTGATGGTCAATCTTCTAGGGATGATTTTCTTACCATGGATGATATTGTGAACATAGATCATAAGATTAAGACATTAAGCTACATGTTTGATAATAATGATGCTCTTTGAGTCCAACAATGGGTTTTGGCGAACCCCGATAAGTGGTTTGCATATCAACAATATAATGCATTGTTGTTGATGGAGATGACCAAATACCATTTTTTTGAGAATTCAATTGCAAAAGAAACTTGATTGGATGCTTCAATATGGCCACAACAACATATTAGAAATGGGTTCTACATTTGGTACAAATGCAATGAAGGTATGTTGTCATTGTTTCGTAAAGTTGAATTGAATTTTTGCACACTTAATTGAAATAATGTATTGATAGATCCTATACCCTATGTCTTATGACAGTTTCAATTATATACAATCTTTGCATTTGATTCAAAGCATATGGGAGTACCTGTGGCATGGGTCATTATGTCGAGGTCTTGTGCATATGATATTTCATATTGGATACGCATTCTTCTCCAACGGGTTCACTTTAAGAAAATTGATTGGAGATTAAATAAATTCATGGTGGATGATGTGGGTGCTGAGATCAAAGCTATCATGTATTTATTTGTTCATCAAAACCTTATTTTTTTGTAAATCTTTCAATACACCCCACAAAATATTAACTACTAAATATAATTACTCATGATGCAGAGAAGTGTTTCACTGTGATGTATATCTATGCTCTTGGCATGTCAGACACGCATGGTTAAAGAACTTGATAGAAAAGGTCAAAGATAATGCAGTTAGACGAGAGATGTTTGATAGACTTGGATATATCATGCATCATTCAGTAAATGAGGAATCTGCAAGGAATGAGGTTCACATATTTATTGAAGACTTTAAAGAGACTCAAACCTCATTCATTGAATATTTTGAGGGACGATGGTCTAATAGATTGAGTATGTGGGCTAGATGTTTCCATACACTAAAACATGTGGGGCAAGAGACCAATGGTGGCATAGATTCATATCACTCACACCTAAAGAGACGATTCTTAAAAACAATCGAGTGTGCTTCAAATCGGCGTGTTGATTGGTTGTTACATCAACTAACAACACATGTTTATGTTTATTATTGGTGGGTATAAATCAGAAAGAAACATGGTTTTTATAGGAACTTTGAAATTGAGAGGATTGAAAATACATCTTGGGTTCGAGCCATGCAAATTCCAAATGACCATGTTACATTTAGTGACATTAATGATCGTATAGCATGGGTGACAAGTGAAAGCAATCCTTGTTTTTGATATGAGGTGTATAGCTCATCACCTGATCTATTTATGTGCTTTTACAATTTTTCAATACAAGGATACATGTGTAAGAATGTGATGGGTATGTGCAAGATCATGGGGGGCCAAACTATGCCCTTAAGTGGCAATGAAAAATTAGAAAATCAGGGTTAGTAAACTTGACGTGAAAAATTGAACTAGCTATCAACCTAATATCAAAAAGTTGTAAGAATAGAATCTGTAGGAAATTGAATGTAGTTTCTAAACTACTAGGCCTTTTCTGAAAAAAAGTTAATATGATTGGTGAAATGTATAGATTTCAATGCAGAAGTACAAAAATTTTAGGAAAAAAATAAGAAGTAGGTGTATGTCTGACCACCTTAATCATAATCAAATAATAATATTTTTTTATAAGATTTTATTTATAAGTATTAGACTCCTGCCTGGATGTGACGCACATTTTTGTGTAATTTTATTCCAAAAAAATAATTAATTATGAATTATCTGCTACAACATTTTCAGAATAAAAGAACTCCCGTGTCTGACCACCTTAACTCATTGAAAACTTTACCAAATTCAAAAAAATAAAATTTTTTCTTATAGTAGGCGAAGCATAGAATGTGACGCATTTTTTGGATTTCAAAAATGTTATACCGTCTGAAAGTTATAGCCATTTTTCAATCAGTATATAAA
>MU223488.1:675456-687776 GCA_018584345.1 Thuja plicata | reverse complement strand
TGTTTTTGAAGCCTCGTATAGTGTTCAAATTCTCTTGTATCAAATCCTCTAAAGATTGAGGGTTTTGAAGCGGTTCTGGATTGTTTTGGGGATCATTATTTGGTGAGGGAGGGTTATTATCTTCATTTTTGTTAGCCACGCCTGATTAAATAATATAAAAATATAAATTTCAAATTGATTTCATATATTATTAAAAAAAATAATACAAAACCCCATTTTTACCAAAAAAACTACATTTAACATGAAAATGAAAAAATTGTAGGGCCCACTTGCCGTTGCACCAAAAGCCATGACTGTTAGTGAACATGGAACACCACATAATTAACCACTTGTGGGCAGGGGAGTGCGTCGCATCACCCAACAATCTCCCCCTCGACGTGCATACCAGGTGCTTACGCGGGTCGGGAAGGCACCGGGGAGATTTGAACCCATGACCAAGCCAAAACCAGGCTCTGATACCAATTGTAGGGCCCACTTGCCATTGCACCAAAAGCCATGACTGTTAGTGAACATGGAACACCACATAATTAACCACCTGTGGGCAGGGGAGTGCGTTGCATCACCCAACAAAAATTAATCCAGACATAGAAAGAATTTACTTACCGGATAAACTGTGGAGTCAAATTTTTTGTTGGAGCAATCAGGTACCTAAAAAAAAATGTGTATATGATATTTCTAGCCATTTTCCAAACCTAAAGAGATGAGAGAAATGAGAAAAGCGGCTCGCAGGTTTTTGATTTATGCCACAGGTTTTGGGTACCTGATTTTTTTGGGTACCCAAAAATATGATGTACCTGATTAGGCTTGTGCTTTGGTGTCAGGTTTTCCCAAGTGTACTGACACCCAGGCCTACTAAAAATTCAACAAACATTTTCATGCGCTTTTGGACGAGTGAAAAGTGGATTTTTTCACATCACCACTTTTTGGCCCCCCATGATCTTGCACATACCCTGATCAAGGTGAACTTGATGAGGGAGAGACAACATCTATTTAATAATAATTTGCACGTAGACTTGGATAATCTTGCTACTACAGTTGATTCTATAGAAGAAGGGTGCACCATCAATGTCTCCAATCATTTGGTATTTGACAAACATGATTTTTATTTATTCTATTGGTATATCATTCTTTATAAAATATAAAATTTAAATGTGTTACAATATCAATGTAGGAAATTACTGAGTTGGATGAGATTGAAGATAATGAAAATTGTCATCTCTTGGAGGACCATTTTGTGCATACATAGGTGAAATTATATTTACATTTTCATCATTCCAATTATTGTTTGTTTGATTTTAAATTTTTGAAATTTGGATTTTTTTGTAGACCATTGATAAAAGTGATGAAAATGTAGCGAGAGAAATAAAGTTGCAGTTAACAAATGAGTTTCAGGAAATTTTGCACGACACATCTGATAATTTGGCAACACTTTCTTTCATTCAAAAGATTATAAAGGACTTGTCAAACAAGGTCAAAAGTAGACACGTTTCATCCTAGCTTGGATTAGACCATCTAAGTGTGGATCCATTTCACCCTGTAGAAGATGGATTTGGTCATACTCTTCATCGGCAAATAGACTTAATTGAGTGCATGAATATGAGGAGAAGAACAAGTATCACCAAAAAAACACCTACATTTCTACAAATTCCATGAAATCTTAAGCGCCAAAATTGGTTTGATGATCTTGATAGAGAAAATGAGTGAGATAAGGATCTCACTTAGTACAATGAACATACTTTAGACATGATTGATAGAATAGAGTTTTGGAGAGCACAAGATACTAGTGCAAGCACATAGGATTTTATTAGAAACACATAGGACAACATCATCATAATTGTTAGTTGTTTACTATAAGTATTCGAAAGATGTAATGCTATAATATTATTTTGGACATGTTACAAACATAATTAAAGGTTGGTCAATATTCAATTTTGAAAGGCTTTACAAATATTGTTGTAATAATATTGATGGGTATGACAATATGTCCTTATTTTGTGTAACAAATGTAATCTTTACACTTGCTTAATTAAATTAAGTGATTACATATTCATGTGTTTCATTAATACATATGTCTAAGATTTTAGGGTAATTTGTTCACTATGTGCAGTCCCTTGTCACGTACAAGTTAACATTCATGATTTTCAAAATAAGAGTGCTAAAAGTAAAGTTTGTTTCATGCATATATAAGTCTCGAAAGTAGATATAAAATTCTATTGCTGATGTCTATATATTTGTTGTGAAGAATAATACATGATGATTATAATTTACATTACAATGTTTTATGGAAATTCATTTCAATAGAATATCTACTTTTCACAATTAGCAAAGTTTATAAGTTGTCATGCCTGCCTTTACACTGCTCATATGCATTTGTCTGAAAGTTTATAAAGCCTTTTCAAAAAATCCATTTTGTAAATACCCTACAATCAAGACCGTCCATGAGAACAACCTTTTTAATAAATCAATTTTATTCATATGAGAAGCATTATGTTGCTTGGACAATTCTTCCATATTTTACACGTGTCTACCAAACCATTTCCAACTACAATTATAAAAGAAAAAATCCTCTTTACATTATACTTTGATGGATGTCCATTCCTATTCCAAAGCTCCCAATTTGGCACAGGCAAGGAGGATGCTAACAATTATTGTGGAATTTGGCTTTACACTTGCTATACTTCCACATTTTTCCTACATGTTTATTTGAGCAATTCGATTTCCATATTTAACAAAATTCATCCATCCTTCATCTATGGATGCCAAATAATCCCCCTTCCACATTTCTTTGATTGATGTCCATGCCCTATCCCAAATCTCCCATTTTAGCACAGGTAGGATGATACTCGCAAAGGCTGTGAAATATAGATTTACACTTAGAAAAGGTTGTGATATGTGGGTTTACTCCTGGCAATTATAGTTACTTGAAAAATTCAACAATCTTTTCAATAAATCCATTTTGTTCATATCCTACAATCATGAAATTCCATGAGATGATATATCTTGAGGCATTATGTCAAACAGTTCTTATACTCCCACATTTTGCGTACATGTTTATTTGACCAATTTGATTTCCATATTTAACAAAATTCAGTCATACTTCATCTATGGATGCCAAAAAATCCCCCTTCCACAATTCTTTGATTGATGTCCATACCTTGTCTCAAAGATCTCATTTTAGCACAGGTAGGAGGATACTGGCAAAGGCTGTGAAATATATATTTACACTTGGAAAAGGTTGTGATATGTGCTTTTAATCCTGGCAATTGGAGATACTTGAAAAATTCAACAAAATTTTCAATAAATCAGTTTTGTTCATATCCTGCATGGAAATCCATGAGATGATATCTCTTGAGGCATTATGTCAAACAGTTCTTATACTTCCACATTTTGCCTACATGTTTATTTGAACAATTCGGTTGCCATATTTAACAAAAATTCAGCCATCCTTCATCTATGGATGCCAAAAAAACCCCCTTCCACAATATTTGATTGATGTCCATACCCTGTCCCAAAGCTCTCATTTAGCACAGTTACGAGGATACTAGAAAAGGATGTGAAATATTAATTTACACTTGGAAAAGGTTTTGATATGTGGTTTTATTCCTAGCAATTGCAGTTACTTGAAAAATTCAACAACCTTTTCAATAAATTAGTTTTGTTCATATCTTGCAATCATGGAATTCCATGAGATGATATCTCTTGAGGCATTATGCCAAACAGTTCTTATACTTCCACATTTTTCTTACATCTTTATTTGAGCAATTCAATTGCCATATTTAACAAAATTCATCCATCCTTCATCTATGGATGCCAAAAAATCCCCTTTCCACAATTCTTTGATTGATGTCCATACCATGTCCCAAAGCTCCCACTTTAGCACAGGGAGGAGGATACTGGCAAAGGCTGTGAAATATAGATTTATGCTTGGAAAAGGTTGTGATATGTAGTTTTAATCCTGGCAATTGCAGATACTTGAAAAATTCAACAACCTTTTCAATAAATCAGTTTTGTTCATATCTTACATGGAAATCCATGAGATGATATCTCTTGAGGCATTATGTCAAACAGTTCTTTTACCTCCACATTTTTCCTACATGTCTATTTGAGAAATTTGGTTGCCATATTTAACAAAATTCAGCCATCATTCATCTATGGATGCCAAAAAAAAACCCTTCCACAATCTTTGATTGATGTCCATACCTTGTCCCAAAGCTCCCATTTTAGCATAGATAGGAGGATACTGGAAAAGGCTATGAAATATTGATTTACACTTGGAAAAGGTTTTGATATGTGGTTTTACTCCTGACAATTGTAGTTACTTGAAAAATTCAACAACCTTTTCAATAAATCAGTTTTGTTCATATCCTACCATCATGGAATTCCATGAGATGATATCTCTTGAGACATTATATCAAACAATTCTTATACTTCCACATTTTGCCTACATGTTTATTTGAGCAATTCGATTGCCATATTTAACAAAATTCATCCATCCTTCATCTATGGATGCCAAAAAATCCCCCTTCCACAATTCTTTGATTAATGTCCATACCTTTTCCCAAAGCTTCCATTTTAGCATAGGTAGGAGGATACTGGCAAAGGCTTTAAAATATAGATTTACATTTGGAAAAGGTTGTGATTTGTGGTTTTACTCCTGGCCCAATTGTAGATACTTGAAATATTCAACAAGCTTTTCAATAAATCAGTTTTGTTCATATCCCGCAATCATGGAATTCCATGAGATGATATCTCTTGAGGCATTATGTCAAACAATTCTTATTATTCCATATTTTAAGTATGTGTCTACCAGAGAATTTCCAACTAATAGCTAACAAAAATCCTCTTTTCAATATGTTTTAATGGATGTTCGTGCCTTGTTCCAAAGCTCCCAATTTTGCATAGGAGGAAGTATGCTGACAAAGGTTATGGAATTCAAATTTACACTTGATATTCTTCACATGAACACATATTTACGATAAGTTTAGCCACAATATTTGACAATATTCTTCTATAAAAGAATGAAAAAATACCCCTTCCATTGTTCTCTGATGGTCACAAGCTCCCATTTTGGCATAGGTAGAGGGATACTAGCAGAGGCTCTGGAATGTAGTTTTACAGCTACCAATTACATTTAATTAAATTTCACTAGCCTCTTATATAAATCAATTTTGTGTGCATACATTGCAATTAGGAAATTTAATAAGATGATATCCCTCTAAAGTATTCTCCCAAATTGTTCACATACTTTGTCTATTGTTCCATATTTTGGATACATGTTTACACGATCATTTCTAGCTATAATATTTGACAAAAATTCTCTTACCATTTTGCTTTGATGGATGTTCGTGCCCTATTCCAAAGCTCCCATTTTTTCATAGGAAGGGAGAATGCTAACAAAGGTTGTAGAATTCAACTTTACACCTACTTTGCTTCCATATTTTGTAGACATGTCTACCTCCACAGTTCAGCCACAACATTGGATAAATTTCTTCCATCCTTCACTTATAATATATGAAAAAAGCCCACTTCACATCCTATTCCAAAGCTTCCATTTTGGCACAGGTAGGGAGGATACTGGAAAAGGCTTTGAAATACAGCTTTACACCTGCCAATTACATTAACTTCAAAGTTTCATTAGCCATTTTAATAATGAAATGAATTTTCTTAAATGCATTTTGTCAAATTGTTCACATGCCTTGTTTATTCAACCATATTCTAGATATGTGTCTGCAATAGTATTTCCTGCTATAATATCTGACAAAAATCCTCTTTGCATCATGCAATTATGGAATTATTAAATACACTGTTGAAACTTTAAAGAAAATACAACTTTGGAAGTATGCTTCCTACCTGTGCCAAAATGGGAGCTTTGGAATAGAGGAATGCATCCAAAATGTGGAAAGATATACAATATGGAAATTATGGAAGCATATGTAAATGCCCAGGAAAACATGTATCCAAAATCTAGAAAGATATACAATGTATTTGTAACTGCCCATGTGTAGAAAATGTGGAAGCATAGGAAAGACATATATAATCACCTAGATAGATAAAAAAACATTGACAAAGAAAATGGATTATTTAACATAATAAATTAGGGATGTTATCTCATAAAATGAGATTTATGTCAAAAGAAATGGACAAGTGTAAAGCTAAATTCCACAACCTTTTCCAGCATTCTCCCTGAATGTGCCAAAATGAGAGCTTTGGAATAGGGGATGGACATCGATTAGAGCATGATGCAAAGGTGACCTATATATGAGCCACTCTATCAAACAACTAACATGCTTTGTCAACTCTTCCTCATTTTGCATACTGGTCTACAAAAAAAGTACAACTATGATATCTAACAAAAAACCTATTTTCATTATGATTTCAAGGATGTCCATGCCCTTTTCCAAAGCTCTCATTTTGGTCTAGACAGGAAGGATGCTCACAAAGGTTGTAGAATTTGGATTTACTCCACAATTGCATTTTGTAAAAGTTTTTGAAGTCTATTCAGAAAATCAATTTTGTGAATAAGCTGTAATCATTGCAAACCATGAGACCACATTTCTGAAAGGTGTATTTTCAAACATCCAAGTGCATTGTCTATTCTTCCACATTTTGCATGCTTGTCAACTTGAAGCAATATAAGGTTGTGTATTTGACTTAAATTTTTTATACTTTCATCATTGACTGGAGCAGTGTGAAACCTTCACATAATTCAAATACCAGATATATTCAATTGACTTAGAAATACATTAATTCCATATAAAAATGAAGAGAATTTAGTCTTGCTGTCATTTATATAAAAACAAAAACTTCTAAAGTTTGTTTGTTGTCATAGAAGTCATTTTCTAAAACATTTTTATAATTGAAATTTATTATTTAAATGTATTCATTTTCACTATATCATATAACTCTCTGCCACCAAGAAACTTGCCAACATGCAACTACAACACCTAAAAAAATTTCTTCAATCTTTATGCTTTGATGGATGTAAATGCCCTATTCCAAACTCCCATTTTAACACAGGTAGGAAGGATGCTGACAAAGGTTGTGAAATTTGGTTTTACACATGCCAATGCCATTTGTTTGAATTTTTTCTCATTTTACAAGTAGGGAAATAGTCATTTTCAATAAGTGAAAAATATCATTGCAGTTTGGTACATAAACAATGTCTCATAAAAAAAAATTCATTTCAGTTTTTTAAAAGTTTAATCTGTTGGTTTTGAGGGTGGTTTTTATTGTCACATAATTGAATTAATTTTTCAGTAGGTTTTTATTTAATTTGTATTGCAGAAAAAAATCATACAAAGTAAAAAAAAATTCTAATATAAATCAATGTAAGAATGCTCAATTCCCATAACTTCAAAATTACAGCCTAATAATAGGTACTTTACTGTAAAAATGGAATTGATATACTTGTATGTTCCCACTTCCAACATTCATAAAGTCTGGCACTTTCCTTATCCAAACCTAGATAAGAAATCCATGGTGTCTTACTCTCAATTCTTCCAAAAATATTCATGTAACAGGTAGTGATGGAACTGCACTCCTGGCCTTATACATGGTGTCTAGAGTATGATTGTCCATGGAGGTGATATTGAAAAGAGTCTTTTTGTTTTGTAGGGATGTCTAGAAGAAGATAAAAGAATGTTCAATAGGGGATTGATCTCAGAGTGCTACATTTTTTGAAACGGTGGAAACAATAAGTAAAGAAGGAACGGAACGATACTTCTTACAGGAATGACAAAACAAAAAAAAGGGAATATTTTGTAACATAAAATGAAAAACCAAACAGGAGAAAAATAAGAGGGTTAAGTGGGACCCACACCAAAGGTTGAGTTAAGAGGCACACTCTAAGTAGTTAATGCTTAGAGTGTGTCGGATAAGGCTAGCCCCATTTCACCCCCTTTGACATCAATGACAAAGAGACATGGTAAGAAAGATGAAGCTTAGAAGAAAATTCCCCAAGTACAAGCCAAGATACAAGAAATTAATGTGGCAAAGACACAACCCCAAACTTTTGATGAAGAAATTCAAAAGTTTCTTTAGGAAGCGTTTTAGTAAGAATATCTACCAGTTGATTCCTTGTAGTTACAAACTCAAGTTGAATCTCATTATCTACAACCCTTTCTTTAAAAAAATGATATTTGATTTAGATAGGTTTAGTAAAAAAATGAAGAACAATACTTTTTGAAATACATATCGCACTACGATTATCAAAAATGATAGAAGTAGGCTTATAAAAAATTTACATGTCATAGTATTCTTTAGAAAACCCAACTTTCATTAATTGGACTTATCAAAAAATTTCTTCCTTTTACTTCTTTGAAATCATATACATTACTTTCAGTTCATTTTCCTTCAGCAATTAATTTACCAAAATTAAGTATTCTTATCTTACATCCTTCAGCATTAATGTTTACAAAGTAAGCATTCTCACATAACTGACTAACATTGAGCAAATTGTATTTTAAGCCATAAACATACAATACATTATTTGCTTCTTCCATATGATTAATACTCAAGGAACCTTTACCATGAATCTTCATTGAAGACGTGTCCCCAAATCTCAAAGGACCATCATTTCATTTTGTAAATGTATAGAAAAAATAGCATAACTCTATGTCTGAAAATGTTCTTGTGACATCAATGACATATATGTCAAGTGGGGCAAGCAGGGGGACCCTTATGATAGAAAATTTATACAAGGATCTACATATGATTTTCTATCATAGTAGCTAGCATGTAGGGTGGAGCGAAGGATTCACAATGCTCCTAAAGTTTTGGGCATGGGAGCATATAGTTACCATGCACCAGTGGGTAGGAATGATATAGGTAGAGCCTATGGTATATATATGGAGAGGTCTAATAAATTACAACTACATGGATGATATGGACCACTGGAGAGTGGCCTTAGGTAGGTTGAGGGATGATATCACCTATAGGTTGTACATGGACATGGTAGACTAGGTAGGGGATCCACATCATATCACATTCATGAATACACTCATCTATATCATAGGGTGTTGAGAGTATGTAATGGAGAGATATAGGATAGATAGGGTAAGGAGCCAATTTTGTTTCATTCACGATATGCTAGAGCTAGATAAAAAATTATAGAGGGTGACTCGAGAGAGGACTAGAGAGTTTGGTCTTGCCTTAGATAGGACAATGATTTTGGTTGAGTGGAGGCAACTACCACTGCTACACTAGGATCTTAGAGGTAGGCCAATATATACTAGAGTGACAATGACATATCATACATGGTTTAGGATGCCACAGGTAGTAGGTAGATTAGGGCTAGCACTACTAAGTATCAAATGGAGGGAGGTTGTTATAGGTGGGAGGGGAGTCAAAGCATACTGACATGGTGGGTGGAGAGATACAGTAGTAGAAGGGACAAGAGGGGGTGTTGTATAGGGAAGATTTAGATTCTTTAGATGTACATATGATCTATTGCTTCCTTGTATGTACATTATTGATGGACCATGGACTTTCAATGGACTGATACTATTTTTTGACACATTATGTGTGTGTGTGTGTGTGTGTGTGTGTGTGTAGGGTATGTGCAGGATCATGGTATACCAAGCTATGGCCTTAAGTGGCAATGAAAACTTACAAAATCAGGGTTAGTCAACTTGACGTAAAAATTTGAATATCTTATCAACCTTATGTGAAAAAGTTGTAAGAATAGAATCTGTAGGAAATTGAATGTAGTTTCTAAACTACTAGCCCTTTTCTGAAAAAAAATTAATCTAATTGTTCAATATTTTAGATTTCAATGTAGTAGTATGAAAATTTTAGGAAAAAGATAAAAAGTACGTTTATGTCTGACCATCTTAATCACAATAAAATGATGATATAGGTAGTAGACTCATGCCCGGATGTGACGCATATTTTTGTGTAATTTTTTACGAAATAAATAATTAATTATGAATTTTCTGCTACAACTTACTCAAAATAAAATAACTCTCACATGTCTGACCACCTTAACTAATTCTAAACTTTACAAAATTGGAAACTTTTTTTTTCTTATATTAGGCAAAGCATAGAATGTGACGCATGTTTCAGATTTCAAAAAGGTTAAACCGTTTGAAAGTTATGGTTGTTTTTCAATCAGTATGTCAATCAGGACTTTAGAGATATCTCAACTAGAAAATAAGTAATAATTACTTACTGAACTCAAATTCTGATAGTAATTATATTGATAGAAAGTTGATAATGTCTATAAGAAACCCTTTTTATTTCATCAATTTTGGGTGAAAAAAGGTTGTCATCTACATTGTCTAAGTCTGTAGATTAGAGGAAATATGGTGAACACGTCATTTGGGTTGACCAACCACGTTTGGCATTGGAAATCCAAAACCCAAAGCAACTACCAAGCCTATTCGTATATCTGATATTATCGTATGTCTGATATTATCGTATATCCAATATTATCGTATATCTGATATCTCCCACCCAAATAAAACATATTTCAAAATTTTATGATTCAAGTTTTTTCAATTTTTCAATTTTATGAGTTTTAGTTTATATATTATAAATTTTATTTGTTTTAATATTAATATTAGATGGTAATAGTATTAGTATTATATAATTATTTAAATATTAGTATTATATTATTATTTATTTCTCTATTTTATAATAGTATTAATTATTTATTAATATTTATAGTATAACAATAATACCTATGAGAGAGTAGGAATTGTAGAGAGAGAGGGAGTAGGAACTCTCTCTCTCTCTCTCTCTCTCTCTCTCTCTCAACCCATATATTACCTCCTGCCATGGAACTCTTGCAAAATGATGGCGCAGATGGAGAGTCTTGTATTCTTATAAATAGAGAACTGCAGAGCCATATGAGAATGTATATATGTAATTATTTACACACCCAGTTCAGAGTTATAAGAGAATATTTACTTGAAGCTTATAGGGAGTGTGTGAACCAAATTAGAGGGAGTTACAAGAAAAAATGGGAGTTTGTTAAGAAAAAAGGGTCCTCTGATTTCTAGGTTTATAACTCTGTTGAATATGTGGGGATGAGAGGAGATAAAGATGGTTTAGAATTTGGTCTTTCATTCAATATCTTTTTTATAGATCAGTTAGTTTATCTGGAAGCCAAAAAAGCTCACTTTCAATGTAATTTTGATTGGAAACAAGTCTGTAAATGTGATTCTATTGATGATAGTCAGGAGGCGGCCATTAATCATGAGCCCATCAAAAAATTGGCCATTATTCAGGGCCCTCCTGGCACTGGAAAAACATTTACCAGGTTGCAAATTATAAAGGGTTTGCTTCATAAGATTTCAAATTCCTCTGGTCCCATTCTCATAGTGTGCTTTACTAACAGAGCTCTAGATCAATTTTTGGAGGGAATATTTGAATACGAGATAATTCTAGCAAGGTTAGTATCTAAAACTCAGAGCTCAATTCTTAGCAAATGTACTCTTGACCAGGGACAAGAGAGTTGATATCATATTTTTTTCTTTGGTACAAGAAACATTGAATTCCTAATTTGAATGTAAAAACATTAGAAAATATAGGATTTCTTAACATTCCAAACAGAACTTGTGTTGCCCTTTTCAAGGCTACAATTGGTCTACGTGTCTTTGGAAATGCCAAGCTAGTCTCAGACAATTCTCTAGTGTGGAGAGATATCATAAAGCATTTTACATATAATGGGCATGTTGGTAATGGAATACCACTATACTGTCCTAAACATCCAGATGATTCTGGACATGTTACCAATTCTCATGATTTAAGGAGGTATGGAAATGGAAGTATGAGCTTTTGTACCAGGAAATGTGCAAATAAAAATTAATTTGTGGTCATCTTTGTCCCAGGAAGTTTCATCACGGAGGACATGTGATAATTGGATTTGCAAGGCCTGATGTATGAAGAAGATTGAATTTTGTGGACATGTCTGTAGGAAGGTCTGTCATGCAACTTCTTATGACACCTTTTGACACATTGGACCAATCAAGTGTGTCTAAAGGGGTTGTAGGACCCCTTAGGAAACACTTGAGTGTTCTAATGTGTCGAAAGGGGTCATGGGAACTTCCTAGGGGCCCTAGCACGCCTTATCACATGTTAGGACCCCTAGGAAGTCCCCATGACCCCTTTCGACACATTTCAACACTCAAGTGTGTCCCAAGAGGTCGTAGGACCCCTTAGGACACACTTAAGTGTTCTAATGTGTCAAAATGGGTCATGGGGACTTCCTAGGGGTCCTAGTACACTTTATCACATGTTAGGACCCCTAGGAAGTCCCCATGACCCCTTTCGACACATTGGAACAATCAAGTGTGTCCCAAGGGGTCCTACTCCTACTA
>MU223488.1:634668-664219 GCA_018584345.1 Thuja plicata | reverse complement strand
GTACATGATAAGGTGTACTAGGACCCCTAGGAAGACCCCATGACCCCTTTTGACCCATTTGAATGCTCAAGTGTGTCTTCTCTCTTTCTAGAGTTCCTACTCCCTCCCTCTCTCTCTCTCTACTTCTACTTATATTAATATAAATATAAATATTAATATAATATTAATATAATAATAATATTAATATAAATATAATATTAATATAAATATAATATTAATATAAATATAATATTAATATTAATATAACATTAATATCTTGTTTAGATATAATAGTAATACATAAAGTAAAATAAAAATAGGATGAAAATGAAAAGCTTTAATCCAAATTTGGTTGGGAGATATCAGACATCAGATAATATTGGACATTTGATGATATCAGACATACGATAATATCAGATATCCGATATTCCTAACTGGTATCCAAAAGAAAAAATTGATTCTCTGGGTCCCTGTCCGAGAAGCACGTTTTTTGCAAAGAAATTCACGGGATATCAGTTGTGAAAGACAAAAAAATACTTTTTTGAACCTTTTTGTTGGAATCTATATATTATCAAAGGTTGCATCACCTTTTTGGTCTCACCATGGGGAGTATTAGTCGTCGAAAGCATAAACGGATGAGGAATCTCGCAAATGAAGAGATTCAAGTGTATAGAGAAATAGATAGGGTTGCCCATCGGAATAAGAGACAAGGTATGTTAAATTTTAATGAAGATGTGGGCATAGGCCCACCCTTAAATGTGGTTTCAAGTGAAGAAGAACATGAATTTGAAATGATTTATGACAATAATATTGAAAATGAGAATGTAGGGATTGAATATGAAAATGTAGGTTTTGAAAATGAACATGTAGATGTGGACAATGGAATTGTGGACATTGACAATGACAATCCTCTATTTGAATATGAAGGAATTGAAAATGATAATGGTGCACAAGAACCAAATCAGCATTAAACATCTCCAAATTATATAAGAAATGAAGTCCCTTGTGAAGAAGAAATACAGACTTCAAATTTGAGACCTTCAAGAACAACAAAATGGTTACTTGAAATTGATGAGAACATAATGAGAAATTTCGATGGCAAGCGATCAGAAAGAACCATTCGGTTGTGGGTTTCAAAAAATTTTGATCAATTTTTTAGCCACAAGACATTGGTTGAGCAATGTCAATTGTTTATGCAGTTGTTAAAGATGCAAAAGATGAGACCTATTCTAGCCAAATTGAAGATTTGTGTGAACAATAAAAAGGAGAGGAATGCTATTATTGTGAGAAATATTTTTAGTGCTCTCAATTCCATTGAGAAGACTACCAAGGAAAAAGAAAAGAGAGCCACTAGAAGGGTTGTTAAAACCTCCTTAGTAAGTCATCATTTCAGAAAGGCTTGTTTGATGAGACAAACTTGTGTTGACTTGAACCTAAATCGTAAAACTTTGGATAGAGCACTTGCAAGAAGAGAAAGACTTGATGATCCTCTTCAAAATGATACATAGGCTTATGGTGGGAGACTTCCACGTTGTGATAAGAAGCTTACCAATGATTTGAAGGATCAAATTTAACTATTTTGGCAATCTAACTCAAGAGTGTCACCAAATGTGAAGGATGTCTTGAAGTTGAGAATTGGCATTCGAGATTGCACCCCGCATCCAAAATATTATTTGGAGGTGAGTCAAACAATGTTGTTAAAAAAAATTTGTGAGACACATCCAACATTGAAAATATCACAAATAGATTTTGAAGAATTGAAGCCTTTTTTTTGGTGTGCCTCTTAAGATTCAAAATACCTGTTGTTGCAAATATCATGTGGAGTTTTCAATGAATCATGAATTGTTACAATCCATTAATTTTACTTTACATACTAGTGAAATGTTGGAGGAGTGTGGTACAAGTGCTCTTCCAAAATCATCAAGAGACTTGCTAGATCATTTTTTATGTCCTAGAGATGGTGGATGTTTCTTTTATAGACAAGATTGCTTAAATGACAAGTGCTCAGACTGTGGTGGGCTAGTGAAGTCTGTTTCATGTTTTCATGAGGGCTGCGAACATGATTTTGGAAAGACAATTGTCCAAAAAAAGGTATATGAAACTATTAAATATACATTGAAAAGTGGAGGTGAAGGCTCTAGATGTGAGTTGGTTACAAAAGAATGCAATGTAGCTGATTTTATTTCAGATTTCAGGAAGAATATTTTTTACAAGTATGCAAGGCATAGTCACGGGTCTTAGTGGCTGGATCAACAATTCAGGATTTGTAAGGACACTTTCCCAATTGGCACTATTATATAGGTCATTGACTTTGCAGAGAACCATACATTGCAGCCCCAAAATGAGTTGCAAGCTCAATATTACAATTCTATTTAGGTTTCTATTTTTGTGCACATAACATATAAACATTCCCCTGATAGTACAGAAGATGACCGAAAGGTAATCCGAGAATACCATTTTTATATGAGTGATGATAGATCTCACTCTCACAAGTATGTCCAACATTTCTTTGAGAACTATTTTGAGTGGGTGCGTGAAAAAGATATTTCTATGGATAGACATCTCATTTGGTCAGATAATTGCACAGGTCAATTAAAAAATGCTCTTATGTTTTATTGGTTATGTAGAATGCATGTAGAGAGAGGTGTACCTCATATTTGGAGTTTCTTTTAGGCTGGTCATGGAAAAGGGGAGGATGATGGAGCAGGTGCATATGTAAAGAGAGCTCTAGTTAAGGAGCAATAGAGGATTTTAGGTGCAGAATTCCTTGATGCTCATTCTATTGTTGATTGGTGTACTTTAGCATTGTCACAGGGGGGACTCTTGATTCAGTGGTGCGCATATTATTTTGGTTGGTTGAGTTGGGCACAATTGGAGATAGGTTGGATTGTCAAACCATGAAAGATTCTTCAAAAATGCATTCATTTTGAAGCTCAAATGCTAGTACATGGACCATTTGGACATGAGAGTTGACTTGTTTTTGTTCAAGGTGTCTTTAGTGTGATTGGGATAAATGTGAGTCAAGTGAGTGGGTCAATACGTGGGTTCCACATTATCTAACTCCTTTATTTGTCACACTCTCTGTAATAAATGATGACATGGATTGTTCACTTGACTACGACTATCTTTCAGATCTTCTACAACCAGGACATGTTTTTGCAGTGGTTGCACCATAGGGGAATGATGAGAGATCAGATTACTGGTTAGCACATTGTGTACAAGGAAAGCAGAAACTTGCACAACCGATGACAGATGATGATATTTTCACATATCCAATAGGATCACATGTTGTTGTGGGAACATGGTTGCACGCATACATGATTAGAAATAATGGTATTTCCATGTTTGAAGACTATGAGAAGCACAAAACCATTCTCATGTATTCACACCTTGTTATAGTAGCCAATGTCAAGTTGCTAAAACATCAAGGAAAACCAAAGACAAAGGAACTTTGGACTATTAGTACTGTTGATCATGAAGCAATATTGAATAACCTCAAGCAAAGAGATGACCCTTCAGGCACACTTTAGTAGGTAACTGGAACTCACTATAAGGTTTTCCATGTTGATTACCATTACGCTCAATACATGTTCATTGTAGTTTTCTACTTTAAACTTGGCCAATAAACTTAGTTTTGTATGTAGATTGTAAGTGTAGTTGGATACATACATGATAGATATAGGAGATTGAGGTGTGCATTTGATTAGCCGAGATCTGTTATGATGGTAAACTTCACTATGCATTGGCTAGTCATGTTCTTTGGTTTGTTTAGTTACTTATACATTCATAATTTTTTGGCATGACCTATAAACTTATTTTTTTCTTGTGCATTTTGAATGCAGGGATTGGAATGTAGATGTCATCGAGTACCATGTCTTAAACTTATGCACTTTAGGAGTAGAAATGACACTTAAAATTTTGATATATATAGTGATGAAATCCATGCAAGAATGCAAATATTTGACAAAAAAATTTCAAGGCTTTATTTCAAATGTGTTAGATAAGATGTCTTATAAATTATTGTACAATAAAATATAAGGCTTTGTTGAATGTTTTCAAAGTAGTAAAGTATAGATCCGTACAATTTCAAAAAGTCACAAAATTACTTGAAAAATTCATCCGTATATAGAACTCATTTTCTAGTTTTACCTCAAAATATCGCAAAGGTATTGGAAATTAATTTTATTATCAAAGAGTACTAGTTGGGGTAGCACTTTTCCCAAAAGGACAAGTCTTGAAACATTGGACAACTCCTCTAACTTACGAACCCTCACTTTGGCTTGGAAGGGCTAATTGGGACACTTAATGAAGGAAGTACCTGTCAAACCTTGAACTAGAAAAATATAACACTTGGGATACCTTGTAACACATAAGAGAATATCATTTATCCATTTTTGGTTCTTGAAACAATACCCATCAAAAGTTATGGGGAATCGAGCATCTAGTCTATGCTTCTCTGCGAGTCACATACCACTAAGAATTCAAGAGCATCAAGAACTGTTCATCATGGGACCAAACCGTCAGCTCCGTCGGCTCTATTTGGCTAGGTAAATGCTAGGGAAGAACTTTCTTCACTCACGTAGCACTAAGAACATTCTGGTGCATGTCAGACTGAAATGTTCCCAAGGTGCACTAAGCCAAATTTGGCAGAAATTTTTAGAGATCCATATCTCAGACCTCATGAGAGATATCAAAGATCTGTGAAGTGCACAAGGACCATATTGGGAAGGCCTACAAGCAAGTTTCTCAGTTCTGGGAGATTCCACTCTGATTCCATTTGGCGACCGGATCTCGGTTGGTGCAAAAAGTGACATTGTTGCTTAGTTGAAAGTTGGTCAATGGTTCATCTTTCAAACCGTTCATCCTGGGACCAAACCGTCAGCTCCATCGGCTTCAGTTGGCCAGGTAAATGCTAAGGGAGACCTTTCTTTGCTTGCATAGCACCAAGAACATTCTGACGCATGTCAGACTAAAGTGTTCCCAAGGTGCACTAAGCCAAAATTGACAGCAATTTTTGGAGATCTATATCTCAGACCTCGTGAGAGATATCAAAGATCCATGAAGTGAAAAAGTACCATCTTGGGAAGGCCTAAAAAAATGTGGCTCAGTTCTGGGAGATTACACTCTGATTCCATTTGGCGACTAGATATCGGTTGGTGTAAAAAGTGACATTATTGCTTAGTTGAAAGTTGCTCAACGGTGCATCTTCCAAACCATTCATCGTGGGACAAAACCGTTAGCTCCATTGGATCTAGTTAGCTGGGTAAACACTAGGGGAGACATTTCTTCACTCATGTAGCACCAAGAACATTCCGGCGCATGTCAGACCTAAGTGTTCCCAAGGTGCACTAAGCAAAATTTGGTAGCAATTTTTAGAGATCCATATCTCAGAACTTGTGAGAGATATCAAAGGTCCGTGAAGTGCACAAGGACCATCTTGGGAATTCCTAAAAGAACATGGCTTGATTCTAGGAGATTCCACTCTGATTCCATTTGGCGACCAGATCTCAGCTGGTGCAAAAAGTGACATTGTTGCTCAGTTGAAAGTTTCTCAATGGTGCATCTTTCAAACCGTTCATCGTGGGACCAAACCGTCAGCTCCATAAGCTCCAGTTGGCTGGGTAAACACTAAGGGAGACCTTTCTTCACTTGTGTAGCACCAAGAACGTTCCGGCACATGTCAGACCGAAGTGTTCCCAAGGTGCACTAAGCCAAATTTGGTAGCAATTTTTGGAGATCCATATCTTGGACCTTGTGAGAGATATCAAAGATCCATGAAGTGCACAAGGACCATCTTGGGAAGGTCCACAAGCACATGGCTCAGTTTTTGGAGATTCCACTTTGATTCCATTTGGCAACCAGATCTTGGTTGGTGCAAAACGTGACATTGTTGCTCAGTTGAAAGTTGCTCACTGGTGCATCTTTCAAACCATTCCTCATGGGACCAAACTGTCAGCTTTATCAAATCTAGTTGGCTGGGTAAACACTAAGGGAGACCTTTCTTCACTCACGTAGCACCAAGAACATTCTGACACATGTCAGACCGAAGTGTTCCCAAGGTACACTAAGTCAAATTTGACAACAATTTTTGGAGATCCATATATTGGATCTCATGAGAGATATCAAAGATCTATGAAGTGCACAAGGACCATCTTGGGAAGGCCTACAAGTATGTTTCTCAGTTCTGGGAGATTCCACTCTAATTCCATTTGACGACCGGATCTCGCTTGGTGCAAAAAGTGACATTGTTGCTTAGTTGAAAGTTTCCCAATGGTGCCTCTTTCAAACCGTTCATCATGGAACCAAACCATCAGCTCCATCAGCTCCATTTGGCCAGGTAAATTCTAGGAGAGACCTTTCTTTTCTCATGTAGCACCAAGAACGATCTGGCGCATGTCGGACTGAAGTGTTCCCAAGGTGCACTAACTAAAAATGAGATTTCAACCCAACAAATCAAATCAAGGTTTCTAATGCTACAAGAGACCTAATTCGACCATATTCAGAAGGAATCAACTGATTATGGAGATAGATTCTATACCTTATGCATAAAATGCTTGAAATTTGCTAGGAGACCTAGTTCACTATTTTAGGACATCAACGACTTTCCAAAACCCCTAAATCCAAAAAGTTCTAAATCACTTGGTGAGAAAATACGGTTTTCAAAAATTCTTTATCAATATTGCCAACATATGCAAAGAAATAGGTAGGTTGTTTTGGACCATACCCTACTGTTACAACTTTGAGACCTCAAAAATACACAAAAATAGGCAAAATTACAAAGGAACTAGATTATAAACTTAACCCAAAGAATCCCCCTCTTGGGTAGTAGTTAATTATGTCCTAAAACACCCAAATATGAAATGAATTAGTCTCTGACCCTTGGGAACATAAAAATACCCAAATTATGGATAAATGAGTGAGTTTGACAGCATTGAAGGGTTGCATGCATGGTGCATGGTTATAGAAGCAAAGGATTTGGCCATTGGAGGGGTTTATTTTGTGTTTGAATCCATGTTAGAATGGTATAAGGATGGTGAATCATCCATTTATTTGAGGCTATGGTGTTGGGAGGTTGTACATTGACCAAGCCCTCAATTTTAGGGGTTGTTGAGAAGCAAATTAGGGCTCTTGCACTTAGAGAGGTCTTATAATCAAATTAGTTATAGAATCCATAGTTTGGGGTCATTTTATGAATCTGTTGAAAGTCTCAAGGTCTAGGTTGAAGATGCATTAGTAGTTGCTTTGGAAAAGCGGTCGAATTAGCCCTCTTAGTTTACTAACAGTGGCAAAGTTGAGTAGGATGGTCCAAAACACAAGCAGTCAGTTCTGAGATATGTTAATGAGATTGAAAAAAGGGTATTCAGATATGTGATTGATTTTAAGTGTTGTTTGGAACTATTTTGAGAAAAGATTTAAAAACCCTTGTTGTTGTACTACTAGGAAAGTGTATGACTCGACAGATTTGTGAAGGAGATAGAATGTCTTGAAGGAAGAGTTTGTGGCTTCGTATATGGGTGAAACAAGTGTGTTGGGGTCCTTAGAGGAGTTAGGATCACCTATGAAAGCAAGATTGATGATTATGGTTGTAGAAGCCTATTGAATGAAGGATGCATAACATGGAGTTTGGAGCATGATTGAATGGTAGGAGTATGAAGAAGTATGAAGAAGTGCATTACATTGACTGCAAGGATTACAAACAAAGCATGAAAAATACTTTTAGATCTATTCAAACATGGTGTAGTGCCAAAATAATAATATTAATCAAATGAAAACCAAATATATAAAGGCTCAAAGGTTGTATCAGTGGGCATGCATGTATGAATGAAGGAGATTGAAAACCAAATCATAGGTTTAGTTATCCCAAGATCACAACAATGGAGTCTTTCAAATAAACACATGTAAAATAAATGTTAAATAACATAATACATTTGAAAAAACATTAATCAATTGCACTCCTATCTACCATGAATTTTGCAATCAACATTTTGGTGCTCTCAAAAGTATAGTGCAACAGATGACTAATGGAGAATGAAGATCTGTATTATGAAAATAATACATACATACAACACATGGAAAAGATATAATATAAAAATGAAAATACATACATAAATACAATGCATGATGTAAAGACATAATATGGAAATAATACATACATACAACAAATGCCAAAGATATAATATGGAAATGATACATACATAGTACACATGAAAAAGATAAAATAATCAGAAATGAACATGTAGATATGTATATATGAAATAGTTTTGTACAAAATGTGGCACATACCATCTCTAAAAATTTACAAAATCTGTTCATGTCTAGATACAATATGGCATACGCCATCTCAAAATGTGCCATATGGCATCTCAACATAAGAAGTTCAACTACAAATGTTTCTAGGACATTCTATTCTATTGGTGGATGATCAAAGTGAAGTCTCTTCGAACTACTCTTTGGCTCTGATGGATCCTCCATTCAAACACAAAAGTGAAACACCAAGTTAGATTACTTAATTTATATGGTTTCTACAATTAATAAATAAAAATTTAAAATCATAGTCAACAATAACAAATATTTTTAAAAAAAATTGAACTCTCATGTACATCGCCTCTCAGTCTCCTCATTCGGTCAAGAGACCTAATATATGTCTTTAGTTGCGAAGGGACAATGCCACAAATGTTGACTCTGACCTGTATATATGTTTGCGAACATGAGAAATTGATGTAAGACTTATACTATTTAATGTTAAATCCTTGGTAGCAAATACATGTTTTAAATATAACTCAATTAACATAAAAAATTACCTCTGTTGAACTTTCTTTAGGAAATGTCAGTTGGGTCATCAGTGATACAAACCCTTGGCGTGGTACCTCCCTTAAACTAGGGGTGACCTACAAAGTCAAACAGATAAGTTTCATACAATCATGACTTGATCATATTAAATATATACTTGATAGTAAACTACACACAAATAAATTTAGAAATATACGTACTGTGGGGCTATCACTGCGAATTGAGCTTACTGTGACTCTATCATGGAAAACCGGTCTCACGACATCATCAAACACCACCCTCTGTCAAATAAAACATGTAATTAAAAATGAGTACGCACAAGTGACAAGTATACATGTATGCTTAATCAATCTAAAATACTTAATTACCTTCCCCTTGTCAACACCGGATGTCTGAACCTCCTCACATTGCCCTTCAGTGGCAACTAGTGAAACCTGCATCAGTATGTAATAAGATGATTAGAAAAATTAGAAAATACATGTATACAATATTATAATAAAAGGAAACCAATGAGTACATTAAAATGTATGTACCATGGAAGTGTCAAGGCCAAATGAAATGGCCAAAAGTGTGCACTCGTCCACCTGTGCCATCTCCTCCTCTGTCATCAACTGGATATAAATGAAATATGTATAAAAAACATAAGTGTGAAATCATTATAAGAAAAATTCTATTAAAAATATGAACGTTTAAAATTAAATACAATGTAATGAGTTTATTGTTTACTCTTACCGTAATAGTAGGAGTCCAAGGCTCTGTATGCCCCTGATGCACATCTCCATGGGGTGCTTCAGTGCCTGTAGTGTGTTGTGTAGTATCATCCACCTTGAACATAGTTATATGCATTGCTATCATTCAGGGGACCCAAGCACATATTCTTTCACATAACACAAGTATGAGACACACAAACATGTGAGCTCATGGAGCTGGATGTGGGAGGGCCAAAAGAATCAGTATGAGGAGGCAATAATGCCACACTCTGCCTAATGAGTAGATCACTCAAGGTGTGAATGGCTTGAATAGTCTGTGAGCCAGCCTCAGCAATAATGTCAGGATGGTGTACAGTGGGAGGTGGTGAAATCTTGGGAGGGGGGACATATATGTGGGATTTCACCCACTGTGCCCCTGGCCTATCCTGGGGACTGCCTAAGCCCACGCCTTGGTTCTGTCTCATGCTCTAGTAATTGACTTTGTGACTGAGCACAAATTCAACATATAATTTCTGAATGAAATAGAATGGGACATCCAAATTGTTGTGGGGTGGTCTATCAAAAACCATCCACCAATGATCCCAAAAGTTGTCACGAATTGTATCATTTGTACACCATTTAATTGACAACTTGGTTTTTTTAAGGTCCACTTTTAAATTGGTTTTGGGATCAACAAAAATGTTACATATGTCATGTTTTGTTATGTTTAGATCCATAACTTGATCGTGTTCAAGCCCATCATCATATTCGGCGTGTATGGATTCATGCCAAAGAAGTGCAACATTGTGTTGTTCTATGAGTTTCTCCATGCTATCAATAATGGAGTTTAGCGTGGAAAACATGGGACACAAGGTGGGGATATTCACATATGTGTTCTGATATCCTCTAAGCTGATTTAGATTATCTCCTATGAGATCCTGTATTGGTTGAGGGTTTGAGAACGGTTGGTCTTCTAAAGTCGGGGGATTGTTTTGAGGTGTGTCTGGATTGTTCGCAGACTGAGAGGAAGGGTTTTCAGATTAGTCTAAATCTGTGTCTGATTCAAAAACAAAATAGAATAAACAATATAAATTTCAACTCTAGTTTATAATCAATTTTAAAAAACAATACACAATATCATATAAAACCTAGCTTTTTTTTAAAAAACAATAAATTTCAGTGCAAAATTTTACTTACCTTGTGTACTGTAGAAAATCTGATATTAGATAGGTATCTCATATGCAATCTTAGGGGCTCGGATTCTCGCTACTTCAACATTTTCAATATGAAAATGTTGAACGCAGCCATGGGAAATAATATATTATGACTAATGAATATCGGACATCCGATATTATCAGATGTTCGATATTATCGGATGTCTAATAATATCAGACATCAAATATTATCAGACATTTAATAATGCTTTAGCTTTGGATTTTGACTTGGCCAGGTGTACTGACACCCAAGCCTACTCAAAAGTCAACAAACTTTTGGGTGCGCTTTTGGACGAGTGAAAAACTGATTTTTTCACATCACCACTTTTTGGCATACCATGATCCTACACAGACCCTATACATATATATGTATATGTATACATATATACATACACACACATATATGTATATATATATATACACATGTATATATACATATATATATACATATATACATGTATCTATACATATATACATGTATATATATACATATACATATATATACATATATACATGTATATATACATATACATATATATATACATACAAATATATATATATATATATATATATTTGATTTTATACTTTTATGATGTATGGATCTATGTTTTTATGATGGTATACTGATGTATTTGTGACACATGATTCGATGTACTTATGATATATCCTTATATGTGTATGATAATCCAAATGGATGTATAATTATGATACGTGACTAACATGTGATACAGGGTGTGATGCTATAATAACATGATAGTTTTGCATGATGTGATAAATTTAATTTTCTTATGATTTTATATATGAGTTCATATATGTTTTTATATTACAAATATGCATACATAGTTTGTTTATAATGATGAATTATGATGTATTTATGAAGGGGATGTTACTTACATGATGTGTAGATGACCATAATGTAACTAAATATAGTTTAAATAAATGGTACTATATGAAATGATACTATATGAAGTGATGCAATTAATTGATGCTAAACAACCTCAAATAACTGAGAGGTGGGTGAATTGGTTATCCCAAGATATTTTTAAACTTTAAATACACTTCTAATAATGTTAATACAAACTGAAAATCAGAAGATATATAAATATGAAAGTACAAAAGTAACAACCTACACAATGAACCCCAGATTTGCGTGGACACTCAAAATGGGAAAAACCACAAAGAAGCTAATTCTCATGAATAATTTAATACTCGTTAAGCTGACATTGATTAAGGTGATTTTTTACAATGGTCACTATAGGTAAGGTTCACTGCTAGTAGGCTAACTGTCGATCGAGCTCACTGCCCTGAACATAAATACCTATCACAGATAATGACTAACTGTCAATACAAGATGCCTAGTGCCTACAAACATTTGCCAAATACCAAAAGAGAGTAGTCATAATAATAAATCCACTACATAAGTTAATAATACCAATCTACTACCTTTAGTAACACACACTGACTTAAAGAGTATGATTTTTTGAGTTATGTTCCATCTTTGAGCACTCACATATATATATCTTGAACAAGATCATCTTCTATATATATTGAATCATAGAACATTAAATTTGACCTAACATAATTTGAAATAGGTCACACCAAAGAATTCTTGTGGTGGAAAGGAATGCAACATGGACTACACAATACGTCCTTGCTAAAATTGCAATGCTATACATCATGACATACAGAGCTAACAAACAGGAAAAAGTATGTTATAATGCAAATGGTCACTCCAAAACACTTCAACCAATAACCAGATCAATTTGGACCCAAAATATTAAATCTCATCACATAACACCCTGAATGGGACCAAGAAAAATATGGTAAAATATAGATCATTAAAGCAAACCCTCTAGTGTACATTCCACTAGAAAAAAATTATCACAAACTGAATCACATCAATTAGGTAGATATGTCGACATCAATGAAAACCATTAATGACAACAACAAAAACATTCACATCAATCTCCATCTTTGTATTATATAGAAACATCCATTAATAATAAACAAACAACTTAAGATGTCAACATAAAAAATCCTTTGATCTTCTCCCCTTTTGACAACAATGATAAAGGATGAAACTCCCCTTGAAAAAAAAATTCATTCTGCTCAAACTAAGGAAAATACGCCAAACACTGATCCAGAAAAAAGAAATAGAATGTAATGATCTAGACCAATGCACAGTCTAGTGCAATTAGTTCAGACAAGAAAGAGGGAAGACCCCCAACTTATGCCTAAGATACTCAAATGTGTCTATCCATAATAGTTTGGCAAAAGTATTTATAATCTTCTCTTTTTTAGGTACATATTCAAGATTAACCTCATTGTCCAACACCTTCTACCTCAAGAAGTGATATATGATTTCTATATGTTTCATTCTAGAATGTTGTACTAGATTCTTAGAAATATTTATAGCACTTGTATTATCACGCATAAGTTAGATTGGGTCATCAAATGATATACAGGTATATCCTTCAACATTTATTTCATCCACAATACTTGTGTGCAAAAAGTAGATGTTGCAATGTATTTATCTTTCAGAGTGGATAAAGATATAAAATTGTGTTTCTTACTTGACCATGCAATTAGTCAGGAACGAAGGAAATAAGCTCCACCACTAGTAATTCATATGTTATCAACACAACCACCCCAATATAGATCAGTGTAATTTTTCAAAGTAAAGCTTGAGTCCTTTGGATACCATAACCTAAGATCTTCTATTCCCTTCAAATATCTGAAAATTATTTGTATTATAACAACATGTGATTCCTTTGGTTCTTGCTTGAACCAAGCTACCAAAAAAAAAACATACATAATGCCTAGCTGAGTAGCAATCATATATAACAATCATCCAATCATTGACATGTATTTACTCACATCATCCTTGGATGAATCATCTTATTTTTAATTGGTTTGTCATGGTTTGTGGATGAAGTACATCAATTGATTTCATTGTGTTCCTTGACAGTCATAACAAAAGTCATTGATCTTTTATAATCGAGGGTAGCAAGATAATAACACCAAACATAAATGACAACTCTGTTGGGGAACGTATTTTAAAGATTTTGTTCAAGCTGTCCTAGAGTCTTTGGTACTTGTTAAATCAAGAACCAATAAGAGTCAAGAATGTATTGAGTCTAGAACCTATGTTAGATTAATAAGTTTTCAGCTTCAAAAAGTTTGTTGTAGCTAACCTATATATTATGTATAGGACTATGTTGTTGAAGAACCTAGAATGAAAAAGCATTTCAAATGGCTTCCTCCTATTTGAAGTTGATTTTCTCTATGAAAGAGACAATGACTTTGTAATGAAACAAACCTAAGATTTGAAGAAGTGTTTCATATTGCTAATCAAGAACGAAGCGAACAACAATTGTAAGTTTACTCTAGGTATTATTTTAATCTGAAAATTTTCTCCTTATCAAGTGAAGTGTGTCACTAAAAAGGGATTGATAATATTATTACTATATGATTCTCTGCTACAAAATTTTGTTGAAGTATCTTATGAGAAGTATGTTATTGTTGTAAAAGGTCATGAATTTTTGTAGTTGTGAGATCTCTTGTTGTAAGGAAAGTGTTTTCAATAGCATGAATATCAAGATGTATGAGTCACATGTGTATCCCAACATGAATCCAATGCTGGAATAATGGAAGGGTGTGTACTGAGAGGGGAGGGGTGAATCAATACCCTTAAAATTTTTATCAGTTAACCTTAGCAATCATAGCTTGCATTACCGACCATTGATGCTTTACTACCTCATGCATGTAATATCAAAACATAAATGTAAGTGCATGTAAGATAACATAGAAACATTTATGAAATTCATTTACACATGACACAAGAATTGATAACACAGAAAACCCCTGTTAGAAGGTAAAAACTGTAGTGGGGATGAAACCCACAAAGCTTCACTATCTGTAGAATGGAAAGTGTTGATTAAGGCTACAAGTTGTGATCACTTCTAATGATCTTACCCTGTTAGGAGTAACATGTTAGACTTGTTAAGTCTACTCGGTTAAGAGATTTTAACAACACAATGTATGTGTGCACTCGGTTAAGAGATTTCCAATAAGACTGTTAAGTCCACCTTCTTGAAGGATTTTTTGTATTTTCTACAATTGTTAGAGACTAGAAAAAAACACTTGTGACCTCATACCTTGCAAACTTAAATTGTTGATTATAGATCTATTAAGTTCACAAAAACAATATCACCTTATTGTGATGAATAATATCTCTGTTCTACTCCATAGATGTCCTTGTGCAGATACAATCTTCTTTTTTCATCGTAGATCACTTCTTGATCCGTAAAGCTCACCATGCTTTCTTTAATCCATAAAGATCTCCTTAAGATTTATTCCACAAATCTCTCCTTATTATCCGTGCTTTAAATCTCTTCTTTACTTTAGTTCAACTGATCAATGAAAATGAAGCAATCAATCAGTTAACTCTAAATATAGCTCCTGCTAGCTAAGTGCTTTTGTCATTCTCTATCTTCAATTCTTATCGGTGATCAACTTTAGTTATCTCGGTCATTGACTCTAGTTGTCCTCAGTAACAACTTTAGTTCTGCTCAGTTGCTGTGGTGCTTGGTATACATTATGAATTGCTCGGTAACACTTGCTTGGTTTATACTGTCGGTCAGTGTTTACTGTCACTCGGTGTACATTGGCACTTGGTGTATACTGGTTTTTTGTATGTTTTACTGATAACATAAACTTTATCTCTTTAGCTCTTGAATTCTATGAAAATATGTGTACGACCAATCAATGACAATACAATACATTAACTGATTTAATGTCTTGCATTCACTTTTGCATCTCGATCATCAATATATCATCTTCAAACATTTAATCAGTTATAGTTCATCAATCTCTCCCTTTGGAATTGATGGCAACATACTACGAAATATGCAGTATGAAGCATGCCATATCATAACAAAATTATTATTCTATAACAAGTTCAATTATATGACTCTCGGTAAGCTCTTCTAGCTTAGATTTGATTCTTGTAGAATGCTTTCCCTTTCTTCATTCCCTTCAATGGATAGGTGTAGCAATTTTTTCTTCTGCTTCTATCTCTCCATTTGTTGTAGAATCTCTTCTCCCTTTTTTGGATAGATATAAAGTGTGAACTTTGTTCAATTCTCTCCCTGTGATGGATGGTTGCTTCTTTGAATCTTTCCTAGATCTTTCTCTCCCTTTGTAGAATCTTCATTCTCTGATATTTTCTCTTCTCTTTCTTTGTATGATCATGATAGATATTTCATTAAATAATTCTCTCCCTTTGACAAAAATGCCAAACAATATATCATTAAATCTCCTCTCCGTCAGCAATACAGCTATTTAGTAGCCAACAATATCTCTTTGTATGTGGTTCAGATAAGTACCTTCTTGTACTAACTTGTCATTGCAGTCCATATCTCAGCTTGCATCAACATGATTGATCTTCTGATAGTGTGTAGGCTGATGCATCCTCCAAGTCAGCTTAGTGACCAGTAGACAAGGGTTGAACCCCTAGTCTATTTCTCAAGTACTCAAATGTATCTTTTGGAAATGGCTTTGTGAATATGTATGCTAATTGTTCTTTGGATTGTACATATTATAGTATCACCTCTTTCTCTTGTACTTGTTCCCTCATAAGTATTTTTGTCATTCTCTATCTTTAGTTCTGATCGGTGATCAACTTCAGTTAGCTCAGTCATTGACTCTAGTTGTCCTCGGTAAGAAATTTAGTTATGCTCAGTTATTGCGATGATCGGTATACATTGTGAACTGCTCCGTGACACTTGCTCGGGTTATAATGTTCATTGATGTGTACTATCCATTAGTGTTTACTGTCACCCAGTGTACACTATCACTTGGTGTATACTGGCTTTTAATCTGTTACTGATAACTTAAAATTTATCTCTTTAGCTCTTGAAGTCTATGACAATATGTGTATGAACAATCAGATTACATCAAGTTGATATCAATGACAATATAATACATTAACTGATTTAATGTCTTTCATTCACTTTTGCATCTCGGTGATCATCAACTTATCATCTTCAAACATTTAATCAATTATATTTCATCATCCAAGTATAGCCATAGTTCCTGATCAGATTTAGCCATGTATCCTGAAAAGAGATTTCAAAATTGAGAGATATGTGGCCATACATTTTAGTTGCATCCTAAATACCCAAATCACTTACCAGTTGAAATTAGAAAGTACATCACAAAGTTCAGTGGTGGGAAAGATGAGTCAACTGAAAATCATTTGAGAATATTTATTGAGTTGATGGACGACTATGAAGTGTGTTATGAGGATTTTATAATGAGGTTATTTATGCAGTACTTAGTGAATGAAGCTAGAGATTGATTCCTAAATCTATTCCCAAATTCAATCAACTCTTGGAAAGAATTTCATTCAAGATTCAATTCACAGTTTAGTGAATGGATTAATGAAGGAACTTTTCTCACTAATTTATTTGATATCCATATTGGAGATGATGAACTTGTTTGATATTTTAACACCATATTTACGAAAGCCTTAAAGAGGATTCCTCATAATTACAGACCTTAGTATGCAATGGTACTATGCATTTACTTGGGTGCATTTGATAAGAAAATGAGTTATAGACTAGGAGATAAAGATCCTAAGAGTTTGTATCAAGATTTTAAAGCGGAAATGGACATAGAAGGTAAGATGAAGTTTAGATTGATAAATTTTCACAACCTTGAAGATAAGAGTTCTCATAGGGTTACATATGAGGTTGATTGTAAAGTTTAAGGAGTTTGAAATAAATTTCAAAATTATAATCATTTTTCTGTCCCAAATTTTTTAATTCACTTTAGACTGATGCTAATGTTATTTTAGGTGCAATGATTAAGCCTCGCAGTGTCGGAGTACTTAAAAATGAAGCAAGGAAATCCAAAGGTACTGTTACATCACATGTGCCTATTCAAAATTTTACATATGGACAACCACATGATGATTATATACTAGAAACTAACACTTCATGTCAAAATGAATTGGCAATCCCTAATGATATACATCTTATGACTTCAATTCATATTGATCCTAATGGTTTGTATCAACAGTATGAGTAGCCTATTAATTTTACATCACATGTTCAAGATATGATTGATATGAAATTAAGGTGTCTTACAAGTTGTAATCATCTCCCATCAACAGAGATACAAGGGCAGCCCTGTTGTAGTAATCATTCATGTCAAATGATCAAAGATATTGTTCCTAATGAAAAAGTGCATACATGTGAAAGTAAACAACAAGTGAATGATCATGACTATCTACACCTAAATGTTGTTACTTATATTAAAAATGATTATAGTGCTACTAGGCCATCTCATGTACTTTAATTTCATGATATGGAAAATGGTATTCACTATCCTCATGTGCTTAAAAGGTTGAATGAGTCTAATTTGGAGCTGAATACAATATGTTCATATGATGTTGATATTCTTAATTTAGGTTCAAATCCACTATATGATGATGCAATGGAAGGAAACCAACTTTGGATTCTCCATGATGAATCTGAAAATGAATTTCAGTTTCATTCAAATTATGATAGAAATGTGGAAGAATGTCATACAAATTTGTGCCATGGAATAGTTGAAGAGGGTTTTTTTGTTATGAGAATCCATTATATGAAGATGAGGTTGTCCATACTTATGGGTATGACGGTAATTTGAAAAATGTCAATGATGAAGACATGTATAGTGCTAATAATGTTGATCAAGAATCTATGACCATATCCATGGAGGGTTATAATGATTTTGAGGGTTATGATAGATATGAGGTTTCAGAAATGGGAATGGATATATAAATTGAGAAAATGGAAAATGCTTCAGAATATGGGTTTTTCAGTTTTTAATTGGATGCAATGGATGAGGACTTCAGTTGTGGTTATGAAATTGAAAATACCCTTAATCATATGGAAACATTGCTAGACCATGTGTAAACCAATGGTATTGATAAAATTTATTGTGGTAGTGATTCATGTTCAGAGGATTATTGTGATAAAGATATGTGCCATGATGAACATGTTTGCAATGGGGTGTCATTGGATTTGTTTGGGCCATCTACATGATTTTTTTGTGTGGAGAAGAATAAGGATTTGCATTTTAAGTTAGAGTTTTTATCTCATCCAGAGATATGTTCATTCTTCAAATAATGGGATATAAAAGTGTTGATGCTTTGTGTTTGTGGGATGTTGAAATGAATCACCATGAGGATACCAGTCATAGGATTGAAAACGAGTCTTTTCTATTTTTGTCTTTTCTATTTCCGGTCCGGCACGATGAAATTTTTCAAAGGCATGGTAGTGAATTGAATCCAGAAGAATGTTGCATTTATCTGGAATATGTTTTTCATGATGAATGTCATTTAGGCCTGCCATGTAGTTATGATTTGTTTGAGCTAATCCTTGATAATAGATTTTAGAATGATGAAAAGTATGCATACAATACTATTTTTATGAGCATGTTGAAGGTATCAGTTATACCGAGCATAGTCAAATGTGTTTCATTAAAATTTTTAGATTGATTATACATTAATGTGATGAGAACCATCTGTTCGACAGAGGTAATAATTGGTCCTATGTGTTTAGTGGCCTAGAGCCACTAAGTGTACAGTTGGTTTGATTTTTTGTAGTTATTTTTCAATAAGGAACCCACTGAAGAGAGGGCACTTAGTTTGCTCAACCTAGAAATCTAAAATATCTCTATGCCCATAAGGGGCATGCATGCCCTAAAAGTGTCACTCTCGGTACTCTCATTTTTTGAGACTACTATGTCGCATTTTGCAGAGAACATCCATTTTTGGTCACAGAATGAAATCTTGCAGACAATTCTTTTGGTTTCATCTTTAGGTGGATGGTCTGCAAAGGAAAGGAAAGTATTGGTTAAGCCAGCGAGCGCCCCTCCATGCATGTTTATAATGAGAAAAATAACCAGAGTTTCATGGTGCCCTGTCTGCACCTTGTTTCATTCAAAGAAATACAAAGGGTATTTGTTCCACATTGGTCATGTTAGGGAATGCCTTAATGTTTTTAAGTCTGAGTGCACAATAATGAAGTGTCAAAAGGCATATTCCTTTTGGCAGATGGCTTGATGGAGTGGGCAGTTAAGTGATGGGTAGCTGCATTTAGTAGAGATAATCTTTGTAGGCTAGTGGTCAGGTGAGTGGACAGGTGGCACGATGTTGCTATCCTGCAAAGGAGATGATGATGAAAGAGAAAGTGCGTGGGATAGCAAGGTGGTGACACATAGCATCGTGTACCAGTCGGGCAGTGATCTAGAAAGGTTAGTGGGCATGACAGGTGGCAGGATCTCATGATCCAATAATCCAACTAACTAGGAAATAGAAACTTCACTAGATCACGAGGATATGACATGTGGCAGGGTTGGCCATATAGATCAATGAAATGGAAAAGTATTACTTATCAGAGAGGGAAGACTTATCGACATAAGGGGGTTAGCTATCGGAAGATGACAACTATTTGTTGAAAGGGAAAATCACAATGCAGTCAATAAGAGGGTCATCAGGAAGGCAGTGGGACCAAGGTGACAAGTCACACATTGTCGCTATCCCGTAAAGAAGGGTGATGTAAAGATGACATCATCATGGGATTGTGAGGGTGTGATGCATGTCCAGGATGGAGCAACAAAGGAAATAGAATGTAGCAGGCCCATAGATGATAGTTGTTAGGTATTCATGATCCCGCGGTCACAATGATAAGGAAAAATAAACAACAGGAGATCACGAAGTGATGAAACATGGCATGAAGGAAAAGCAAGGTCAATTAACATGCAGTTTTGAAGGGCTAATAGGGGATTTTCCATGTGGTGGTTGTCAGATGGTTGACTCTACTAAGGGTTACCTTTTTGTTAGTGCCTAGGTAATTTAAATTTTATGGGAAAATAGCTTTTAAATGTGAGATGGGGTTTTAATCTGGGTCATTAATTGTTTTTGGTGTGCAAAAGGGACTGCTAGCAAGGGATTTTTGGTTTTTATTTTGCTCTTGCAGGTTTTTATTTCCATGGTGGTATGACGGATCAGATCTTTTGAGCAGGGTTAGTTTTTGAGTCAGTTGGATAGGGAGAGGAATATCTTTGCAAATCAGTTGTAGGAATGAACATGTGTCAGCAATAGTTACAATTTAGGATTCTTTCCTCATCTATTTATCCTCTCTTTATTTCTGTAATGATGGTTCCCAAATTTTGATGTGAAGCTAGTCTGTGTTAAAGATATTGTTGTAAATTTTGAAGTTGTGCATTCTCTAAGAAATCCTATATAGTGTTTGATATTAAATTAGAAATTAATGCTTGGTGGTATGTCTTGGTATCAAATTTGACTCTTTATGAATTGAATGAAAATTAAGGATTTGTCTCAATTTATCTCTCGAAGGTTTCATAAATGAGATTTTTAATCGTTTGTTGTCTTTCAAGGAAATAATTAAAATGCTGAGATAATTTACTGCAGGAGTTTTTACTTTTTTATGAATTTGATAATAATCATCCATACAAAAAGGGAAGTTATATGTAAAGCATATTCTCCTTGAGTTCTTTTATTGAGAAATTAATGGACTGTACTATCAAATATTATAGGTTTTTATGTGACTCCGTAACCCAAGTGGATTAGGCACTGGTCATAGTTGTCCATGAAAAGTATGGTGAAAGAAATTGAAAATATAAAAATGTCATGTGTGCTTTGCTTTCTAGATAAGTTATTGAATTTTATCTCTTATATCCATGTGGTCATCTACTGAGAAAATTGTATAGGAGTTATTTGAACAAGTAGATGAAGTAAAGGTACACAAGCTTAAATTTATGGAGTTTAAAGTCTATAAGGTCAATTGACCTTGCTATTGTTGGGATTTTCTTGTCCTTGTTTGTGGATGAAGTAGCGATTGATTTCATTATGTTCCTTGATAGTCATAATAGAAGTCAGCGATCTTTCAGAATCAAGGGTAGCAAGAAAAAACACCAATAGAACCTAGACACAAGCTAAGTGGAAAAGGTCAAATGAAGAGAATATTAACAAGTGGTGCATGGGGCAAATTCTAGGAGTTGATCCATGTGATTTCATGAGATTGTTAAAATGGAAAGAAGAGTATTTAGTAATTTATAAAATAAACAAAGGTGTTTATTCTATAAATAGGATAAATGAACAATGTTTTAAAGACTTAATTAAATAAATAATAATTTATTTAATATTTTTAGAAAGAAAAGGCTAATCAATTATTTAAATAAATAAGAATATTTATTTTAACAATTAATGAAGAGGCTAATGAATTAATTCATTAAACATAACTGCCGATTTAGTTAATCGATGAATTTTGCTCATCTCAGGAGGACATTTTTAGGTGTCTATGAGTTGGAGGAAAACTTTACAAGAAAACTATAGAAAGGTAGTGAAAATACAAAGATATGGTAGATCTCAAATGTTTTAACTGTGGAAAGATTGGTCATTTAGAAACTAGGTGTTTGGGAAAAGGAACAAGACAAAAGTTTAAATGATTTAATAAGAAGGCCTATTATGTAATTGAAAATTTGAATATACCAGATGATGAATTATACCAAGAAGATTGTTTATTTTTGGAAGAAAAAATATGAACCTAGATTTGATATCTCTAGTATTTGTCTGAAATCTAATGTTCACATTGAAACTTCATTATATGTTAGAAGAAATGGAGATGACTGGTTGATAGAGACTGGATGTTCAAATCATATGATTGGTGATAAAAGTTAGTTTGTGAAACTTGAGAAATATGATGGTGGTTATGGTAGGTTCGGAGATGATCAAACGACGTAGATTGTTGGAATTGGTTTTATTACTTTTGATGGAAAACATAACATTGAAAATGTTTATTATGTGAAGTGTTTATATCATAATCTTTTGAGTGTTGGATAAATGTCTAAAAATGGTTATAATTTCATATTTATGTATGATATTTTTGAGATCTGGAAGAGGTCTGAAATGGATATTGCAACTGGGAAAAGGACAAGTGGAAACAAGTATCACGTAGAAAGATGTAAAAAAGGATTCTTATTATAAAAATTAAATGACAATTTTCTTAGGCACCACAGGATGTGTCACATTAACTTTGGCAATTTGGTTAGGGTAAGCTCAACAAGTGCAATTAGATATTTTCCAAGACTAAACAAACTGGAAAATATTATCTACAAAGGATGTCAAGAAGATAAGGAGACAAGAGAAACATTTAGAGGAAATGAATAATCATCTATCACATTGTTGGATCTTGTACACACTGACCTATGTGGTCCAACTAGAACAATACGATTACAAGGTGAGAGATATTTCATGATTTTAATTGATGATTATTCTAGATTAACTTGGCTAGCAATCTTAAGATAAAAATCAAAGAGATTAGAAAAATTCAATATATCCAAGGAAAGAGTCGAGATTTGATAGAGGATGAGAGTTCACTTAAGATGAATTTAACATTTGTTTTTTGAAAAACATGGCATTAAAAGATAGTTATTTGCATCCATAAAACCACAACAAAATGATGTAGTAGAAAGAATGAATAGGGAAGTTCAAGAAGTGGCTAGAATAATGATCAAAGAAGTAAGCTTACCACAAGTTTACTAGAGAGAATATATGCACACAACATTATACACTCTTAATAGAGTACTTTTCTAAAGGAAGTATGGAAAGACATCATATGAGCTATGGCATGGAAGAGCTCCTATAGAAAAGCACTTCAAAACTAATGAAAGAAAATGCTATATATTTGGTGAGATTGTGACAATATTGGAAATTTTGAAAGGAGGGCGCATAAAGGCATATTTTTGGGATACTCTACAAAGAGCATAGTGTACCAGTGTTATAACAAGATATTGAACAAGATAGCTATAAGTGTGAATGTGAAAGTTGATGAAGATATTAATAGTTCTAAAAGACATACTAGATATGAATCAGATGAATATGATGACAAAGGAAAAGAAGTAAGAAAGAAGAAGAGGAAAATGAGTGTCCCACATCAACAAATACAACCCAAAGGTACATATAGAGAAACCACTCAAAAAATCAAATTATTGGAGATAATAATAAAGGAATCATCAAAAGAAGTAAAGATACTCAAGAACAAGTATTATTGTGTTTACTCTCAGAAATTGAACCAAAGACTATGGAAGAAGGATGCAATGGTTATAATTGGGTAAAAGAAATGGAAGAAGAGCTTGGTCAGATGGAGAAAAATTAGACCTGGGAACTTGTGCCCAAATCAATAGACAAAAATGTAATTAGAACAAAGTGAGTATTCAAAAATAAAATAGATGAAAATGGAAAGGTAATAAGAAATATTGAAAAATAGGTTTGCAAAAGTTACACTCGGATTAAAGGTATTGATTTAGAACAAACATATGTTCACAATTAGGATATTCTTATCTTTTGTAGCCTTAAACAAATTTATAGTAAATTATTAGATGGATGTAAAATTGGTATTCTTGAATACAAAATTGAAGGAAGAAGTCTACATTGATAAACCAAAACAATTTAAGTCAAGAAGTGATCCAAATATTGTTTATAGATCTAAAAAGGTAATCTATGGATTGAAGTGGGCACCTAGAGCCTGGTATGACACATTAGACAAGTATTTTATTGGAAAAGGGATCTATCAACAATAAATTATACTACAGAGTTGACTCAAATCAAATTTTGTTTGTTATAGTTTATGTTGATGACATAATATTTTGAGGAAATGATGATATGTGTAGAAGGTTTGCTAATGAGATGCAAAAGAATTTCAAAATGTCTATGATTTTTGAGTTAAACATCTTCCTTGGATAACAAATAAATCAAACAACAAAGGAATTTTTATTTCTCAATCCAAGTATACCAAAGAATTATTGAAGAAATTTGGATTGGAGAATTCTAAACTAGTTTGACACCTATTGTCATTGAATGTATTTTGAAAAAGATCATGATTTTTCCAAAGCTCATGCAATTAAATATAGCTCAATGATTTGAAGATTATTATATTTGATTTCTACTAGACCAGACATTATGTATGATTTTTGTTTAGCTGCCAAATTTCAGCAAGAACCAAATGAATCACATGTTGTTGTAGTAAAAAAGATCTTTAGATATCTAAAGAGTTCAAAAGATTTAAGCTTATGGTATCCCAAAGATTCATATTTCATTTTGATAGCTTCTAAAATTGCTGATTGCGCTAGATGTGTTGACAACATAAGGAATACAAGTGGTGGAGTTTACTTCCTTGGTTCTCAATTGGTTGCTTGTTCGAGTAAGAAACAAGACTATGCATCACTATCTATTGTTGAATTTTAATACATTGCATCATCCTCATGTTCCACTTAGGTACTTTCGATGAAACAAAAATTTAAGGATATTAGCATATTATTTGATGATTCAATTACAATTATGTGTGATAATATTAGTACAATAAACATTTCCAAGGTACAACACTCTAGAATGAAACATATATCCATTAAATATTATTTCTTGGGAGAGAGGTTATTGGAAAGTGAGGTAAGATTTGAATATATACCTAAAAAATATCATAGTGCAAATATCTTCATAAAAACATTATGCAAAGATACTTTTATGTATCTTTGGTAGAAGTTAGGGGTTCTTCCCCTTCCTCATCAGAACTAGTATGCACCGGGTGTGCATTGGTATAGGGTATTATATGATCACTCTTATTTAGATCGGTTCTTGGTAGCTTCCTCTTAGGGGTAGTGGAGTAAGTTTTTTAGGGGGAGTTTTCCTCTTTGTCTTTTATGTCAAAGGGGGAGAAGAAAAGGGGTCTTGATGGTGATATTATGTTTTTGTTTGTAGTTGATGAATGTTTCCAACAATGAGAAAGGGGGAGATGATTAGAGATTTTTGTGAATCTGATGTTGTTGTCATTGATGTCAACATACATTGATTCATTAGATAAATTTTTATTTATTTTCTTCGGTCATCTAGATTGGTATGCTCCAGATGTTGTATTGTAAATGATATATCCTTTTCCATGTTTATCATGGTCTCATTCTTATTACAACATAATGAGATACACTCTTTTGGGTCCAGACCAATCTGGAAATTGGATAACATGCTTGGGAAATAATGTATGCATTGTAACATAAAAATTCTATTGTTTGGCTCCAAATATTATGGTAACTGGGTAGTATGTTGTTTTGAGTGAGGATTTTATACTTGGTTTATGTTTCATTCCTTTCCACCATGGGAACATTTTTTCGTGACCAAATTCAAATTGTGTTTGGCTAACATAGAAGATTATGAATTCAAATTGTGCTTGGCTGAATTGAAATATTATGAAGGCATGGAATGGTATAAGTAAAGGATGATTATGTTCGATGTTGATAGATGGAAATGCTGCGAATCTAAAAAGAAAATTCCAAATATTGTGAAGTATGCAAAAGTTTGTTACCAGAGCCAATAGACCATAGGTTTCTTCCAGTGTTGTAGTTGGTGACAATTATTTCTATGGTAGATTTCATTTTCATTATTCTTCTTTTGACAATGAGCCTTTTTTCTATTAGCTATGGTAGCTGGGCAGTGAGAAACTTTGTATTGATCCACCCTTCTAGAAATCACCTTAACTAGTGTTTCATTATTAAGGATTAACATTCTCTTTGGTTTCGTGTAAAACTCTAATTCTCATTGTGTATGGTGTTCTTATGCGCTTTCATGTTCATATCTGTTTTGAATATCTGATTAAATTAAAGTTTCTTTAGATCAATTAAGTTTAAGAAAATATTTTATGATAATTGATCCACCTCCCTCTCTCAGTTATCCAAACTATTCAATAATTATACCTCAAGCTTGATCTTTTTTATGAGTGCTAATGCTATCTTGACAATATATTCAAGTTTTGATGCTACAATGTGATAGCTCAAAACAAGAACAATTGTAACAGATCCTTGAAATGAAGATTATTGAAAAATTCCTTGTCCTTAATGCTCAAATCTAAATAAGTGTTCCCATAATTCTTTCTCTAAGAATTGATTTTAATTATTTAGGAAGAAAATTAATGATTAAAAAAAGATCTTATATGATGTTTTAAAGGTATTACATAAAAAATTCTCACCTTCCAAAGGTAATGTGTGAATATTGAGATCAAATTATAATTGGTAGAAACTGACATATTATCATATCAAAATTTGGGCTTACTTTTGAGGGATTGAGATGCTCAGTCCATTAATCCATCAAAACAATGTCATCTTTTACCCTACTCCATTAAGACTATGGTGCCTAGTGTACTAGTCCACTCAAAAGGAGTGAATTAGTGGCACATGGAACATGAAAAGGCTAAGGATACATGATTTGATCTTTATACTAATATATGACAGTAATTTGAAAATGAAGAGGCAAGAAATAGGCTTGAGAAGAGAAAAGTGGAGAAAACTAAGGAAAGTGCACAAAAAGGAGTGTGAAATTGTAAAGGGGTTATAATGTACAACACAATAATCTTTCTCTCATGATTGTAGTTATCCTTAATCAACATAGAATAAAGCACATGTAGTTCATTATTGGTCAGCCGGATCTTATTGTTTATATCATAGACCTATTAAATATTATCAAGGTAAATACTTCTCTCATAACACCAAATTTTTATCCATTTGTGACTGATAATTTACGTCTTCACCAACTATCATTTCTCCTACATCTTTGGAAACTTCCCAAGATGGTAGAGGTTTAACCAAAGGGAAAGGTAAAGTGGGTGTTTAGCAAACTCGGCTAAAGGGATATGTTTTGTTCGGGCACTTCTTCTTAATGGTTTCATGTGTTTTGTGCATGCTCGACTGTAGCCTAAGAAGGGTCGGCATTATTTTTTTTCTCTAATCACCTTATATCTATGTAAGAGTAATGTTCTACATTTTGATAGGCAGACATGTTCGAGAATCAGTCTGTGATTTTAGGCATTTCCATCGCTGCCTTAGTAGTTAAGTGGGTATTTTTGTAAAGGTTTTATGAATTGGGTTGGGATGGAGGGTTTTCTTCCTTTATTCTTTCCCTCTTGAGCCCTTGAAGCAATGTATTTATTTTAAAATATTAATATATCATAATGGCTATGCCATTTTTGCCTAAAAAAAATAGTTATAGATAGTAGCTAGGTACAATCACACTACTAGTTTAGCTTAGTCATGTGACTTTATACACACTTATCAATGGAATCCAAGATACACATAAATATAACTTTCTTCTAGATAGATTATGGATTAATTGTATCTAGGAACTCCCATGTACTCTTCAAATATATTATAATTTATACACAACAATAACCTATAAACATTCTAGAAGATTGTATAATATCCTCAAAATTTATTACAAATAGAATTAGAGTATAAATATCCCCTTACCTATATGATCATGTTTTCAACCAAAGTAGATACCTTATCTCCTTTTGATAGTTCTCAATAACCTACAGATGTCTTTATAGGTGGTGATTGGATTTAATTAGACTTTACAACTTATCTTATGAAATAATACCAATGTGTGCTAAAAATGTGTCGCACTTCTATGAGTCATTCCATCCAAGGTTGCTCAAGAATGAGGCCTCAAATATAGACTCATAGCTCCCTAGTCATGGAGTGCAAATGTGTGTGATGAAGGCCCTCTGATTGACCTAGTTGTGCCTATGCAAGTACACCATGAAATGAGAGATTCAATGTATGAAAAATGACAACTATTCTATATGATTGCAATGCATGAAAAAAAATTAATCTAAATGATAACAATGCAAGATTATTCTATGAAAAGAAATACAAATGAAAGATTAATCTATGAAAGGAAACATGAATCTAATCTACATGAATAGCCATGGATGCAAGAAGAAGACAAGAAGAGAGAAGTTGCAATATCCAAGCTCAAGTGCTCAAATTTTCCTCCAAAATTGCTCTCCAAACCCGCAGCATAACAATACCTAAAAATTCTATATATGAGAATGAGAAGGAGAGGTTTCCTTTTAAAGAGAAATGGACGGTAGAGATTAAGAGGCAAAAATCAAAGGCTATGATTAAGAGGCAAAAAGCCCATCACTTAGAAAGATGTGAAGAAAAATGGATTTTTATTTACTTCTATTTAATTTATTTCCCTTTTCATCAAATAAAGTGCTTTAAGTGGGGATTTTTATTTATTTAATTACAAAAGGGGTTTTCTTTTAATTAAATAAATTAGAAGAATTTAATTTAATTAAATGGGAGGAATTTAATTAAATTAAATAAGATGAATTTTATTTAATTAAAAGGGAGATTAAATCTTTTAATTAAATAAAAATGATCAAACCTTAGGAAATATTGAAATAATTGAATTAATTATAATTTGATCAAGGAAATTGATTTGAATTGAAAATGTTCCAAAGCATTGATTTTGGAATTTTATAAAATGATAAAATGATAAATGGGACCCATAGTCTAGGCGACCATTTAAGGGTGCATACATTTGACCCTCTTTGACTAATGTGTGATCATTCTAGGAACACATGTAGTCAAAGAAGGTTGTTGAAGTATGAGATTGATTTGGGATCACAAAACAAAATAGACATCAACACCGTTGTAAATAAGTAATTGACATCAGAACAAAGATAAGCTAATTGCAAAAAAGACAAGGTCAACACGTTGTAAATAATTAATTAACATGTTTGAGATAAGAATATCAAGCAAGGTTGCCCGAAGCGGAGCAATTGATAGGATTGATAAAGCTGAATCAAGGATTGAATTTTGATAGGTACTGATCCCTTGTGATCAAAATTGAAATGAGATAGAGGAGAAGCAACAAATTGATAAATTTGATCAAATCAAACTAAAGATAAGGTTCTTGATGTAAGATGAAAGATATAAGGATCACAGAACCAAGGTAGATCATCAAGCATGAAATAT
>MU223488.1:621098-631655 GCA_018584345.1 Thuja plicata | reverse complement strand
GTAGCATTTCAAGGAATCAACCATTTTCTTGTAAGGTACCATTTTCTCATGTTTTGTTTGATATTCATCATTAACTTGGTTGATTATTAGCTGTGAATCCCCATAGATGTGTAACTATGTGATTCTCCATTCTATGGCCATCTTAAGTCCATTTGTTAAAGCTTCATACTCAGCAATATTGTTTGTACATAGGAACAATAATTTATAAGACTTAGGAATTGTGTACCCATGAGGAGAAACAAACAACACACTAGCTCCTAAACCATTTTACATAAAAGATCCATCAAAGAAAACCTTCCATGTTCTTTCAGTCATACACATGAGGTGCTCATCTGGGAAGTCAACTTGAATAGGTGCATTATCTTGTATTGGGAAATCAGCCAATTGATCTGCTATGGCTTGTCCTTTGATTGCTTTACGCTCAATGTACTCTATGTCAAATTCTGAGAGTATCATCATCCATTTAACAAGTCTACCTATGAGGGCAGCCTTACTTAGCAAATATTTGAGTGGATCTATTTTTTCTATGAGGTGTATAGTGTGCGCAAGCATGTAATTTCACAACTTTTGAGAAGCAATGACAACTGCAAGGCAAGCTTTCTCAATGCTAGTGTAGTTAACCTTATATGAAATAAGAGTACGACTAATGTAGTATATTGATATTTCTTTCCCATTTTCATCAAGTTGAGCTAGTAATTCCCCAAAGGAAGATTTTGTCATTGAAATGTATAGAATAAGTGGTTCCCTGGGATAGGAGGCATTAAAATGGGAAATGAAGGGTTGAGCTCTATCTGCCAGTTGTGAAATGAATCTCCTTATAGATTGAAGACGTCCTTGAAGACTCCTCATTTGACTAATGTTTTTAGGAGGTGGCATATCTATGATTGCTTGGACTTTTTCAGGGTCCACCTCTATTCCTTTTACTGAAATAATGAGTCCAAGTAGTTTTCCAGAGGTGACTCCAAATGCACAATTTTTAGGATTTAACCTTAGTTGAAATTGTTCCATGCGATCTAGAATGAATTTCAAATCATCTAAGTGTGTATCTCTTTGTTTATACTTGGCCAAGGTGTCATCCACATAATCTTCCATATTTTTATGCATCATGTCACAAAAAAAAGTTGTCATAGGTCGTTGATAGGTAGCTCCTGCATTTTTAATCCAAAAGTCATAACGTTCCAATAATAGGTACCCCATGCACAAGTGAATGCAGTCTTTTCTTGATCTTCAGGAGCTATCTTAATTTGATTATACCTAGAAAATCCATCCATCAAGGAATAAATCTCATAACCCGCAGTAATATCCACTATCATATCTATATTGGGAAGTAGGAATGTTAGAATAGTCCCAAAGGATAACTGAGGGGGGGGGGGGGTGAATCAGTTATCAACTAATTTAATTCTTTTCTTTTATAACTCCAGAATACAATAAAGTAAATGCACATTCAGATAACACAATAGACAACACCACAATTTGGTTAAGGGGAAACCAAATGGTAAAAACCCCGGTGTGAATTAACACCCACAATGAACTATACTTGTTTATAATAATCCCTGTTAGAAGATCTTGCAACCCTATTAGGAGTTGTTCTTTACAATGTAGTAAGTATAGTGACCTGGTTAAGGGTCTGACCCTATTAGGAGTCTTTTACAAATAAACCTGTTAAGGGTGAGGATTCACTGTCCAAAAGTTCACTACTTTAATGGTGAAGGCTACAACCTTCTGTAGAATAGATATACACTATATCTGATGATGAACTATAGAGTAGACCTGATTTCTTGATCAGTTCCAATATATTGTAATCTTTCACTTCTTCTTCACATAGATCCTTGATGAATGAAACACATCTGATATTCTACTTTGTACATTTTCTATCTCTTATCTTCTCATTCACACTTCGCGTTCCACAAATGAACTAATATAAGTATCTTCCTCAAAGTATGAGATCATGGGACCTATTAGCAAACTCTTCATAACATCCTTTTCAGCTTAACTAACCATGCAAGCATAATTACAACTACGCAATATAAACTGAATAGATGCGACACTTTACAAAGTCAGCCTCACCAAATTAAATCTAACATTGCAATCTTGTTGAAACACGTTCGGTGCCTTTAGATAACTATCTTCAACTCATAACTAAACTTGAATATACATGTGCATATCCTAAAGATAGGTGCAACTCAAGAACCAATGCAATACGTTGGCTCTATACAGACAAACTCCAGAAACTGTAACTGTCATTAACAGAATTACACAACACAACTGAAATTTCATATTTGAGTCTGCATGTATGAACAAAACATAAACAACATGAATATAACTGTGCAAGGCTTGATAACAACATTATGATAAGTACATATAGAATACTACTATATATTATATGTTGTCATCAATGACAAACATACAATCAACTAGCTGCCAAAAGTAAATCTTCAATAGGGAAATCATCCTTTGGGCATGCTCTATTGAGATCTCAAAAATATTTGCAAACTCAAATGGATTTATCATGTTTGGAAACTGGTACAATGTTTGATATCCATTTAGCATAGGTAATAGCTCTTATAAATTTTGCACCAAGGATTTTCTCTAATTCTATTTTGACTAGAAGAGCTATGTGAGGATGCATCTTTCTCAATTTTTGTTTAACTGGTTTGACATTTGGAGCTATGGACAAGTGATGCATAATAAGATTAATGTCCAATCCTAGCATATCTGAATAAGTCCATGCAAAATTGATTTTCTTTTTCTATAAGAACTGAGTGTAATCTTCTTTTTCTTGTGGTGACAGGGACTCAGCCAAGTGTACTATTTGTGGAGCCTCATCCATACCCAAATTGACTGCTTGTGTTGGTTCAATAAGAACTGAAGATCTATCTCGAAAATAGCTGGGGAGACGATCAAGTACCTCATCCTTAGGTTCCTCAAAGAGGGTTTCACCCTTGGATATGTCATTTATTTTTACTTTTTATGGTTCTGACACTGCCACATAGTGGTTTTCGCCATCAAAACTCCTATTCTTTTGATTTTCTTTTCTTTTTATCTTGTGACTAAGGTACTTGATGTCTAGCTCTGTCATATTGGTAGCCAGTTCACTAGTGGAAGAGACTACAGGCTCAATGGCATTTAGGTAACATGCTATCTCATAATCATTTTGGAATGTTAAAAGCTCAGGTTTTTGATAGCATTGGGACCAATCAATGAGGTTAGGATGAGCAAGAGGCAAGTCAATGACTGGTTCAAGGTTATAAATTTGAATGATATTATCACTGGTGACCGAAGAGTCAGAGTCTGTCAAGTATCCCTCTAAGATACCCAAATCAAGATTCATCCTAACAAGCGAAGAATCATCCACTAAGACAACATGTGGGCTCAAATCCTCTAATCCTACATGTGACTCGTTGGCTACCTCAGGTTGAGAACTATAACTGTGAACAACATCAATATCTCTATCAACTGTGGAGGGCTCTAAAAAATAGTCCCATTCATACTCATTATAACTTGTATCTGAACTGTGACTAGGATTCTTACACCATGAAGGTTTGGGACATCGGGATGTAGAAGGTCCAATTTCATCAAAAGTAGCACTTTATCTTTTCATTAAATGAACAAGATTCTTTCATTGACATTCTCTCAAAGGATCTTCTATATCTCATTCATCTTGTTCTAAATTTGCAACTGATGCATGGGTGACTAAAATATCTGAATCTCCCCAAAGGAGATTAGTGGAAGTGACCCAATCTTCACACATATCTTGTTGATTTGTCAAATTAGGTACATACTCTGGTTCATCATCACTTGCCAACTTTTCAAAGAGAATATTAGTGCACTTGTTGTAATTTTCAAATCCTAGTCCAACTGGCTTCTTAGACTTGCATCCAAATTGAGCATGATCAAGAGGTACAAACCTAGCATCGAAATTGTGATTAAGGGGGCCATATCCAGGATAGCCCATATGTTTGACAAAAGTATACCCTCTTGCATAAGCTCTAGGAGAGGGAGAGAAGTTCTCATTGTGCATATATTTTTTTTCTCTATAGATCCAGTCTCTAACAAATGTTTCCTCTTTCTCATCTTGGATAGGCACTGATGATTCTACAAATTTGCCAAATAAAGTCATAGCTAAAGAGGAAGGTTTCTTTTCTTTTGACAGTTTTCCATAAGACCAAGGTGAAACTGGTAATGTTGTTAGGGAGTTGAGTTGACACCCCCCCATACCAAGGTCTATTGACTTAAGCTTGTCTTTACATTCAGCTAAGGTTGCATCAAAATCTTCTGCTTCTCTATTGAGGGGAACATGTGCCCCTGCTGAAATTGAATTAACAGATAAAGTGTTATCCCCAGGTATACAAATCTCTATTCCATTATAGGGGAACTTAACACATTGATGATAGGTAGATGACACTGCTTGCATATCATGAATCCATCATCTACCAAGTAAGATATTATATGAAAGGGGTCCAACATCAACTATTTGAAATATAATATCCTTTTCAACGGGGCCAATCCAGATAGGAAGGATGACCAACCCCTTGGAACTTCTTTCTACCTCATCATAGGCTTTGATAGTAATCCTTTTTCTGGTATCTATGACTTTCTTAGAATAACCCAATTCTTTCAAAAGACTAAAAGAACAAATATTAATCCCAGCACCCCAATCTATCAACACACGCCTAACATGGGTTCTATGGATCATGACCTCAATATGAAGGGAAAGATTGTGTGGATGTATCAAAGCTTTATCATCATCTTCTGAAAAGGAAAGGAAATGAGGGGTAGCAATATGATTAGCCATATTCTGGAATTGATCAATATCAAAGTTGTTGGGGACATTTTCCATGCGCAAACCATCCTCAAGGATTTTCTTATGTCTTGGGGAAAACTCTAAGAGCTCAAAGATTGAAATCTGAGATGGGGTTCTCTGTAACTGATCAACAAGGCTATAGGTTGACTTAAGATTAACAAATGGCTTCAAGGTGACATGCTTGGATGCCACTTGCTTAGGTTTACTGGATTGGCTCGAATTAGGTCCTCTAATGACAACAGGACCTTGACTTCGGGTAACAGCATTAACGGCTTGAGACGACACTCTGGAGTTGGGAACCCTTAGCACCACAACAGGTTCTTTATCAAAAATAGGAGGAGAGTCTTCATCTAGATCATAACCATAGGGATCTCTACCACTCATCATGTTAACATTTTCTTCAACAACCTAAAGCATATGGATAACATTCTCTACATCTGTGTAAGTATAATTGATCTCAAATTTTCCATTCTTAACTTTAGAGGTTTCCCTCTTTTCATATTTTGGCAAAGGTTCCTTGAATGCCTTATGATCGGCGTTGGTGTTCAATCCATCTATTGTAAGTTTTCCACTCTCAATGAGATCTTGAATGATATGCTTGAGTTTCCAGCAGTGTTCAATGTCATGTCCAATACCATTATGAAATATGCAAAAGGATTTCTCCTTCCACCAATATGGTTTAACTTTTGGTATACAAAAATTCATAGCGTCTTGGGGATGGGCCAGATTGTTAGCCATAAGTTTCCTTAAAATTTCCTCATATAACTCAACAAGTTTTGCAAATTGACGTCTTTCACTCTTAGGCTTACCTTGGTAGCTTGTCTTACTTTCTTGTTGATTGGAGGCATTGAGCTTCATAGATTGAACATTACTAGATAAAAGAAGCACATGTTGATCTTTAGGCTGGGAGGAATCCATAACTCCATCATTAACCACTTGTTTGTTCCTATTCCAATGTTGGTTCTTCCCTTTATCCTTATTAGAGTTGTTGTTTTGACCATTATTGTTGTTACTTCCATGTTTAGTCAAAATTCCTTGTTCTCTTAAAACATCCTCAATTCTACATGTGGTTTCAACCATGGTGTCAAATGAATCAAAAACCATTTTCTTAACTTCATACCGCATTTCGGGGACCAAATTACTAACAAGAATGTCAATCTTTTCATTGTCAAGAATAGTTCTAGAATAGCAAGAGCATTTTCATCTCCACCTTTGCAAGAAAGTAACAAAGGATTCTCCTTGATTCTGCTTTAAGATACATAAGTCCAAGAAGGTGATAGATCTTGAAACATTGTATGCAAGGGTATGTGCAGGATCATGGTATGCCAAACTTGGCCTTAAGTGGCAATGAAAATTTAGAAAATTAGGGTTAGAAAAGTTGACATAAAAATTTGGACAAGTTATCAATATTATACCAAAAATATGTAAGTAGAGAATGTGTAGAAAATTGAATCTGGTTTCTAAGCTACTATCCCTTCTTTAAAAAAAATATTCTATATGGTGAAATTTCAAATTTCAATGCAGTAGTATGAAAATTTCAGGAAAAAGATAGGAAGAAGGTGTATGTCTGACCACTTTAAACATAATCAAATGATAATATTTTTTAACACGATTCTAGATATAAGTAGTAGACTCATGTTCGGATGTGACACATATTTTTTTTGTAATTTGTTTCCAATTAAATAATTAATTATGATTTTTCTACGACAACTTTTCCAGAATATAAAAAATCTCGTGTCTGACCACCTTAACTTAGTCTAAAATTCATCAAATTGAATTTTTTTTTAGTTTTTAATTGTATTAGGAAAAGCATAGAATGTGACTCATGTTTTGGATTTCAAAAATGTTATACCAATTGAAAGTTATAGCTATTTTTCAATCAGTTTATCAATCGGGACTAAAAAGATTAGAAGTAGGCGTATGTCTGACCACCTTAAACACAATCAAATGATAATATTTTTTTAATAGATTCTAGATATAAGTAGTAAATTAATGTACGGATGTGACGCATATTTTTTTGTAATTTTTTTCCAAGTAAATAATTAATTATGATTTTTCTTCTACAAATTTTGTAGAATATAAAACCTCTCATGTCTGACCACCTTAACTTAGTCTAAACTTCATCAAATTGAATTTTTTTTTGTTTTTTTCTTGTAGTAGGTGAAGCATAGAATGTGACACATGTTTCAGATTTAAAAAATGATATACCATTTGAAAGTTATAGCTATTTTTCAATTAGTCTACCAATCATGACTTCTTTTTCACATCGCCACTTTTTGGCGTACCATGATCTTGCACATACCCGCAAAGTGTTGAACAAATCTGTGAACAAGTTCTTTGAAAGTCTTAACAGGAGGAGTTATCTTAGTAAACCACTCCATTGCTTGTCCCTTAAGGCTTTGTGGGAATAACCTCATGAGATAAGAGTCATCTTGATGGAACTCAAAACTTGTGGTATAAAACTGGCACACATGATCATGTGGATCTCCTCTCCCATAATATTTTTCATATTGAGGAATTTCAACCTTTCTAGGAAATTATTTCATGTCAACACTCTTATCAAAAGGATTAGGAAAAATCAAGTCTAATGAGAAAGAATTCTTATGTGCGAACATCTTGTCCATTGTTCTTTGCATTTCATTGATCTTCTCCTCTTGGGATAGACCTTGCTTCTTGATCTTTTTATCCACATCAAAGTTGTAAGAGACCCTAGCACCCTTGTTGATAAGGCTCTCTAAGAACTTATCCTTGTTTTTCTCCACATATTTCTCTACATACTATTGAAAAAGTGGCTCTTGTTACATTTTCATAAAGTCTTGGGAGGTGCGATCAAAGCTCGAGCTACTACCCCCATATTGTGAACCATAATGAGCATGTTGTGAAGGTGGCCTTGAGTTCCTATGAGGTGTTGGTATCCTATACTAATCATGTCTAGAAACTCTTCTTCCTCTAGGGCTAGGAGATTGTGATGGTGATCTTGAATGTCTCCTACTTTGTGGAGTCCTAGGAGGAGTGGATGGAGGAGAACTGTTTCCACCACTAACATGCATATTATTGAATGGATCATTGAGTTGTCGAGCCAAGAGCCTATCTTTCTCTTCTTGAAAGGCTTTCTTTTCCATTTCTACCACAGTCTGTCTCTCCAAATCTAGGCATCTAATTTGTTCTTCCTTATGAGCTTATTCCTCTTGGAATTCTTTCTTTTCACGCTCAATCCTCTTAATCCTTTCATTCATGTAACCTGAAGAGGTCTTGAGTGGTGAACTTGGTCTTGAATTTCTAAATTTTTTTTTGGTATAAGTTGTATTCACATGAGTGTCATAAAGTTCATCTCCTTGGTTCTCATGTTGTCGTAACTCATCGTCATAAGCATGTCTCTTACCTCTCTCTCTCTCAGCCCTTTAGTGTGCATCTAGATATCTTGCTGAAATAAGCGGTGAGGTTGGTCTACTATTATGAGAGGAACCACTAAATGAAATAGCATCTCTACTCTTTGCAAACATATCATCATAACGTTTATCCATGGTTTCCCTCTCTCTCCGAGTCCTTGTGTAACTCATATCCATATAAGAGTGAGAAGATACTAAGGGGGTACCCAACTCACTAAGGTGACTCTTGGAATCAAACCAAACTTCTGAGATATTCCTAGGTGATTGATCAAATATTGGTTTCTTTCCCTTATGTTTTTGGCGAGTTTGAACTAAAGGTAGTTGCTTAAAAACCACCTGAGGTAATTTTCCTTGATTTACTTGATATCTTGTTGTAACTGGCATGAAAGAAAAGGTACTAGTTGATAGGATTACCCTAAGAAACATTGGTGCCAAACTAGGATAGTAAAGGCATTAACTTTGTCTAAAGAGAGGTGATAAGATAGAAAATTTGCAAAAGGCGTAAGCCAACACTCCCACAGAGGTGGCCAATAAATTTGGGTGAATACCCTAGCACATATGAATTAAGAGGATGGTCTTACCCAAATTATACTGATTGAAATTAAAATTGTATGAAAGTGGATGGACAAGAGACTACCAAAACTCTCCAAGTGTGTTATCAAAGAATCTAAAGGTTTATCTTTTCAACAAGGATGGTTTCTAGCTCACCAAGCTTCCAAGCAAGGTCACTTGTGAAATCAAAGATTGCTAATCCAAGAGGTCAAAACACAAGAATCCAAAGCATAAACAAGCTTCTAATAGTGGGGTAAGTAATCCAATCTAACCAAGATCAACCAAAGAAACTGGAAATGACAGGGCAGCAATCAAGCAAGCGGGAGATGACAACAAATAGCTCACTGGAAGACAATTTTGCGTGACAAAAATCCTTCTTGCGCAAGGATTAGCACAGGACCGCGTGACAAAATGCATAGAGCGATGCGGAGAAAGACCAGACTGGTATGATAGGATAACAGTAAACTAACAGCAAGTTTGTAGAATATTGCACAAGGATTAGCACAGAGCCACGAGAAGAAATGCAGTGAAACGCGTGAAGAAACAGTTTTCTCGCACGAGGGAAGGCAACAAAACTTAGTTTTCGATTGTTTTAAATAACCAAATAGATGCATTAATAGATTTTTACCATGAATCAGGCACACAAGACAACAATTAGGGAGTTCAAGCAATCAATGTCTTCATACAATGAGCAAAGAACAAAGGAACCTTGCACATGAACATGGATAGTGTCATAGTATTTCTACTCCATAAGATTCTACTTGTGTATGTTATCAAAATGTTTTGCAATCACGCACATAGTCCTAGAAAATAAAAATTTGGTTGCACTATGGTTCTTAGTAATGGTTTGAATCTGCAATTTTTGCAATCTCAAGTGGGTGAAATCCAATCCCGCCGCACCGAGGTTTTGACACAGTCCGAGAATTTAATCAATCAGGAGCTGTTAAGGAGATCTGACAACCCACAAGAAACTACACCCATGGAGATTTCTTCCACAAGGACATTTATATAGCAGTTGTTGCTACCATGGCAAAAATGACTATTACCGCTTGAGGTTCCATCCACGTGGTTTACCTAATAAATGGAGTGTCCACTGCGCTTAACCCTTTCTAACAAGGAAGACTCACAATATGGACCACATGGGGACTTGGTTCAGATTTAAGGGTTCCAAGTTTTTGATTCTCCCAAAAGGGAAAAGACCATAATCCTCTAGCCTCTTCACCTCACCCAAATATAAAAAATAAGATTAATTGACCCACTAATTTGAAATAACCTCATCCAAAGTTCACACAACAACAAATGACACCAATCTCCCCAAAGAGAGAAAGTGTCACCAAAAGTTGAAGCCCAAACCAAGTTGACCAATGAGATAAAAATAAATCCTTCCCTACCTACAAGGGGATCTATCGTCAAGAAGAGCTTCGCATGTAAGACAAGCGAATGAAGCCCACTCTCTCAAGATCGCCACAAATAGTGTTCATAGGGCCTAATTACTATGTGAAACATATATACAAGAAAACAAATCTAGGTCCATTTTTAGAACATCAATTGGAAATGTGATCTATGAAAGAAAAAAACACTCAAGCTAAACACATGAAAGGTTCATTTTATTTCCAAAATCCAAATGTTACAGGGATCAACAAAATACCTCAAATCCAATGCAACACGAATCATTTTGTTGTTTATGTTAGAGTAATCTTTAGTTGCTTATTGATTAAATCATGTTGATTTAATTAATTTAAGTTATTACTCTTTAGTGCTTAAGTTTCACTTAGGCAGCTTTATAATTCTTTAGGGTTTTAGCCTTTAGGG
>MU223488.1:594890-604990 GCA_018584345.1 Thuja plicata | reverse complement strand
TAAACAAGATATATATATATATATATATATATATATATATATATATATATCACATGTATAATTTAGACACTAGCATACCTATTATCTCCTAAAATACTCTATATGGTACCGCTTGACTCTATCTTGATGATGTGCTAGCCCCATTTGGTGCAAAATGTGTCTTACGCTATTCAACAACATTATGTGCATCTTTTATATGAACTCTCTGATAATTGATTTTATACTTTGATAAAGTAAGTTTGATGCAAGCTCCAGCACCATTATGTTCACCCTTTCCATGGCCACTCTCAAAGAAATTCCAAACATGTGGTATGTTTTCATTATGATGATATCTACATGGTGCATAAAATGGTATGGATGATTTGAATTGTGTTACACATGCATCTGAACAAACAAAATGTTTATCAAGTTGTATGTCACTTTCTTTCAAATTTGCAAAATACTTCTTGAAGTAGTGTTATACATAATGAATGCAATGATCTTTATCATCACTTATATAAAAGTGATATTCTTTCTTGATGACATGTCCTTCAAATGTAGTTTGAACACCATCCAAATCTAACTATGCATGTTGATATGACACTCGTACCATAATAGTAATTTGGTATGAAAAATAGTATTATGATTTAATGACCTTTTGATGAACAAAATAATAGTTTTCTGCAAAATCAACAAACAATAGAATAGTTCCAAGAGGGAAATCATCTCAGAGTTTTGAATTTTTGTTCTTGCCACTTTGCAAAAAAAGCGTGATGTAGGTAGTGTTGAATCAATTTTCAAAAATTCTTCATAAATTTTGCAATAGTTATTTCATCTTCAACATATTCTAACCTTTTGGATTCTTTCCCAAAAAAATTTCATTCTTTATGTATTTGTATCTTGCAATTAACCATCTTTGTCACATAAATGTCTTTATTTTTCAAAGGGAAAATAGTCAAATCACCGCATGTTTCACATATTCCTTTTATGCAGTTTATTTGAATAGTTGCATCATCTCTTGTGTCACATAAAATGGATGAGATGAACTCACTTTTTCTACTAGGAGGAGAATTTTGAAAACCATAAGTGTCTTCTATAAAATTCAGAAAAAATTGATAGTGGAGATTAAACTCAATATGGTAATGAAAACAATACATTTCAAACAGTTTGTTTATCGTCACATAATATGGCTTTAATATTTCAAACAATGTTTGCCCAATCTTTATATTGAGATTTGAACTAAAAAATGGTACATACATTTCATGTTGCGTTGTGTCCGACCAAATTTTTGTATGATGTTCATACTCATTAGCTCTAATACTATATATGATAACATCTCTAGTATTTGATGAAGGCTGGGTATTATCATTCCAAAATGATGTGATCAAATTATTGATACCATCTTCAATACTATCAGAATGAGGAGCTCTACACATAATTTCCCAATTTCCTTCCAAGGTACTATCATCCAGAAGCATTATCCTCTTAACATATCATGAAACTATTTTCATACTAAAACCAATCTCAGATGAAACTGGAGAGGTTTGTCTATTTCAAGGCATAGTGTTACATACAATGCATGTCAACATCACTCTTCTTCTAATGTCTTTATCTTTATATCCATATCGCTTCCCTACAAAGCTCAAACCTTTCATAATATTTTCAATAATATCATTGTGCATGCAAGAAAATTTTCTATTTTTTGATGTTGTGTCTATACCAAATAATTCTAATGGATCTTGCAACTTTTTTGTATAAGTACAATTGAAAGCAATTGGGCTTGTTCAAGTGTTTCAATATTATCAAATTTAGCCATTATTTCCCTTTCTACCTTATTAATTGACCTCTTCTTAGAGAGATTTGAGGGTTGTTCAGAAAGTGACTTGAATTCCTCCACATCCATTTCAAGTAAATGATCAAGATTTTTATAATTAATTCTTCTCTTTAAAGTTTGAGCTATATTTATATGCTCATCCATACTAGTAGGAGGAAACGATCCTGACCCTTCTCTAACATCCATTTCTTTACCTTTTGCAGTGAGTGATCCTTAACCTTATCCAACATCCATTTCTTGAGCTTCCGTAGAGAGTGATCCTTACCCTTCTCCAGCATACATTTCTTCAACTTGTGTTTACCCTACTTCTTGAGATTCTCCTTAATCTTGAACTTGTTGATTGCGAGCTACATGCACAAAAAAGAAACAAATTAGAATAAAATAGAGAAAAATAAAAATGGAGACATTTAAAGCTCAAGCATGTGAAATTAAAGATGCATAACTTCTTTAGTTTTCTAATAACATACCAATGAAGCATCATGATTTTTTTGTTCTCTACCAGGTGACTATTTTCTTGTAGATTTACTTTGCATTCCCTTCTTATTTCCCATTTCCTTTCCTCAAAAAACATCCTTTAAAAATATAACCATGAATTAAAAAATAAGAATTAACTTGAATATGTTTCTATAAAAAATAAAATAAAAACCTCCTATTTATACCTGAATGAAGAATCACGTTCAAAAATACAAAACCGACTGTCCCAGTTCGAGTGAACATCGTTGGTTAAAAAAATTAGCATTTTTTTTGTCACCATAGTATTTCCAAAGTATGTTCCCCCAAAGGGGCCTTTGCACAAAGGCCCATGGGTTCGTTCGAACCCCCTTCAACCAAAGGGGTGTTCGAGCGAAGGCCCCAAATTTGGCCTCCATCCCCAAAGCCAAAAAAGTTCTGTAAATTTATGCCCTTTGAAGGTCTCAATCAAGGACCAAATAATTTTTTTTTCTCAAACCCAAATTCCATATGATGCTACTCAAAACAAGCTTTAACATAACTATGATTTTAATATATATTGAATTTATTGTGACTTTCTATTTTTAGTTTAATTAAACATATGTTGTTTGACCATTTAGAAACTTCTCTATTTGATGATTCTAGAAAAATAGTAAATTAGGAAAAGAAATTATGAAAAATATCTAGGAAATAGGTATTTATGTTACCTTTCTATAAAAATAAATAAATAATAAATTTTGATATATATAGATCAAGTTAGATTGATCCTAATGACCTATGTCCAAATTATAGTTAATGCCCAACTTCATAACTCAATAAACTATAAAATATCCAAGCAAGTTGAATGAAACCAATTGGATTCTCTAGATATTGGTATTAGAAACCTAATCCTGAAAGAATTAAATTTTATCATTTATAGAGAAAACATTATGCTGATCAAAATGAGTGCCACTCCTTTAAAATGTCATTTTTTCAGACAAACTACTTTTCCAAGGAGAAGGAAAAATGGATACAAATAAATTTAAAAATTTTAAAAAATTTATTTAGAAACTAGAAACAAAATTCTAAAAGTCACTATTTTACATCATCTTCACATTCTTAACAACAATAGGTATCTGAAAGTGAAGCTTTTTTTTAGAATGTCTGCCTTAGTATCAAAGTTAACCAAAAAGTGGGACATAGTATTGTGGGATCACACAGTTTGTTAAATGATATCTCTTTACATTCATCCCTTCCTTCAACTTAGAGGAGTTATGATCTCTCTGGCTTGGACTGCCTCCTTGTTGTTAAAGGTTCCTTATCTATGTTCCTCTTTTCCTTAGGATGTTAAAATAGTCCTATTTTTCCCTCTTAAAGGGGGACATATATGACCTCCTTATTTCAAATATTCTGATTACTTCAAGCATTTCAAGTAGATTACGCTCGCATAATACACTATGTTAGGGCCAAATGACTCTCCTTTACACATATTTTTACGTTTGGTTGACTAACATAACACAATTTGCTAGACCAGTTGACCTCTCCTTTGCATACATTTTTAGGATTGGTTGGCTAGCATTTTCTAGACCATTTGACCTATCCTTTATGTGCTTACTAGCATAACACAAATTGTTAGACCATTCAACATTCCATTTTCATAGATTTTTGTGTGTTTACTAGCATGGACTTGACCATCAACCACCTCTTGAAATTGTTTATGGGTAAAAAACATTGTTAGACCATTTCCCCCCTCTTCTATTTTTCTTCTTTCTCTCATGGATCACCTAGCACAATATAAATGACTAGCCCATGTCATCCATGGTTGTCTTATTCTCTCCATCATTCCATAGCAGACTACACTTTTCTATTAGATTAGATCATGAAGTCATTTCTTATCTTTGATGTGTGCTCTTGTTCTTTCCATGTGACCACTTGTACTTTTGCAATAGTGCCATTTTATCTACTAAGGTCTCTTCAACTAGTTGAATTAGAACCTTAGTAAACTTTATGCTTTTGTTTTTGTTTTATGTGTCATTGCACATGGTTGTCGTGGTACCCTAAATTTTGATAATTTAGAAGTCCCAATCCATTATCAAGAAGCAAGTTTCTCCATTATAAAAAAAATCAAAGGAAGGAAGCTTTATGACACAAATAAATAGAAATAAATAATCAAAGCCTTCAAAAATGCTAGAATTTTGACCTGCTACAAAGATGATGCCGACAGAGGCCGAAGATTGATGAATTCTAAAAATTTAAAAATGAATCAGTTCAGGAAATCAAATTTCCCATCTCCAGCAAAAATATTATCTTTTCACGAGGTGTTTTGGATTTTTGACCAAATCCAAATCCGAAAGTTAGGTAGTTATTTTTTAGTTAGTTTATTATTTTTTCAAAATAATTTGTAATAAGGGTTGTATCTTTTCCCCCTAAAGAGGCATGAAAGCCACACACACACACACACACACACACACACACACATATAGATACATAATGTAAAATGTAAAGAGACAAGACAATATAATATATTACAATTTCACATATTTTGATATTTTTTAATCAACAAGTGTAACATGGACCTGGATGTACTATTTTCTCAAAATAAATAAAGATAAGTCCTTTTTCTTTCACATGTGTAATAGTTTCATTATCATTTTACAATTAGTCCCTCGGATAAATCAATAGAACTTCTTGAAATTGACAGTTTAGTGTGCATACTTCCTGATCCGGTTCACAGTATTTATTATCAATTCATTTTTCTCATTTTGCATGGTTAAATTTTGTTGATTGAGGTCTTGGTCAATTGGTCTATCATTTGAGAAGTCATATCCTTTTGAAATATCTCTGAACTTGTTCAAGGTTGCATGTATATTTCATAACACCTTTGAAGTGATAAGTTTTCTTATAAAACTGTCTCTGAGGTTGATCATAAGATTGGAATGATATTGACTCTATTTCCCAAGGCTGATTAAGGCACTGGTCTTTCTTTCTTATTGGATTATAGTCACTAGTCCATTATTTATAGTTTTGAGATAGTATATCCATTTTCTCTATTCTATCTTGTATCCATTAGTATTCCTTCAATATTTACAACATTATGTATAACACTTGGTAGTATATTTCTCTTAGTTTAAGGATCACAGTGGTGCTTTTCCATACTCTAAGAGATAGAAGTTTGGAACACATATTATCTTCTCTAAAAATCCCTTAATATTTGGGAGATAAGTCTAGGGTATAGGCCTACCAACCTTGGTTTTCTAGAGCCAAAAATGCATAAGGGTGAAACTTAATTTTGTTAAAACCTTGTTTGTTGGAAAATCACTTGGGTTTCCCACCATTGGAGCTGCAAAATCTATAGGAAATCCAATCTATTTATTTGAGCACCAACAGATTGGCGGCTCTGCTAGGGAGTTATTCAAAAGAACATTTTTGTATTTTACCTAGAAGCTCTGGTGATATATTTAAGACTCTATTGGGAGAAAAGAACTTAGAAGATATTAAGTATTTTCCTTCTGATAAGAAGGTGGCGACTCTATTTAATAAATTATTTCAGTCAGTGACTCTATTTAGGGAAAAGACTCAAAAGGAGATAAAAAGGTGGCGACCCTGTATGTCTGAAATTTTTAATTTCTTGACTGAGGGAGATAGCTTGGAAGGGATAAGTATTTGTCCTTTAATTAGTAATAGAAGATCTATTACATAATGTTTAATATTCTTTTCTAAAGGTTTTTGATTCCCATTGATACCAGGCCTTTGGATCTTAGAAAGTTTCAATGAAGTTCTAATGAATTGTTTTCAAAACTTTCGCAGAGGGTTCCTGAATTTTATGGAGATTATGTTGAATCAGCTCTTGAGCATTTGGATGCTTTTCATATATTCCTTGATAATTATGAGGTCCATACAGAAGATGATGCCATGAATCTGTTTGCATGGTCATTAAAAAATAATGCACAAGAAGAATATGAGTCATTACCTACGCAGTCCATCTCATCATGGAGACAATTTGAGAAATGGTTTCTTTATATGCTTCATGATGCCAGTGGTGAAGAAGACAACATGTGCTATGAACAGTATAAAGACCAAAGATGCAGCATGGAAGAGGATCCTAGTATGTCTCCACTTGATGCATTTGTTATCTTGGAGAGATTTGAAGGGGAGTCTTCTGCACATTCGATGATAAGAACGGTGAACATTCTTTGAGAAATACCTTCAAACATTATGACTTCACAAAAAGAAATCATGAGAAAGGTCAAAAATTGAGAATCACATTAGATGATCCTTCTATAAAGTTCCTTGTGCATATATTAGAAGAAGATGATGAAGATAGAAAAAGGGAGGCTTATGCTCAGATTGAACAAGGCCTTTTGCTTGATGATTATCTCGGTGAGGAAGATGAGTGCACTAGTCATACAGAAGATAAAGAAGCATCTATTCTTGAGAACCATAATAATACTTGTGATGACATGGAGGAGAAAAATTTGGATCAGATTGAAGAAGAATCTATACGTAGGGATATTTGCATGGAAACATGTATCAATGACCATGATGATGAGGAAGAAGATCTTCTCAGTACAGAAGAAATAACATATTTACAAGACATGGAATATCAAAAACATGTTGAGAAGAGTGGTCAATTTTTTTTTCAATGTACCATGATAAGCAAGTTGATGGATCAGTACATACTCAAGGGGTACAAGATGAAGAAGATGATAAAGTTCAGGAATCAAATAACAGAGATGAAGTAGAACAACATAAAATATATGAACACAAAGAAGTTTCAGATGAAAACTCTCATGGAGATATGCCTGAGTTATCTATATCCTTGAATCCATTATTTGAAGAATGTTTTCTATGCAATCAAGTCCATAAAAATCATGATAAAGAAAATGGGCTTAGTGATCATTTTGAAGATGATGAAACTCAAAATATGTATGGGGAAGTGCATTCAGAAAGTGAGACATGCATTATTTCATCCTATGAGCATAATTTGTATCAAACATGTGAAGATTAGATGGAATCAAAAAAACATAATGAGGAGAATGTGTTGAAGATTAGTTCTGAAAATTATCTGATTATCCTATCTGATCAAATTCTTGAGAAGAAGGAAGTTCCTGAATGTGAGTTATCTCCAAATCCTTTTTGTGAAGAGAAACAACATCTTGAGTATAGGCAAGATTGTGTATGTAAAGGCATCCAAGCAGAAGAGCTTAATCTAGTTACTTGTAGGGTTGATCAAATGTATGGGGATCTTCTATTGAGCAAGGACTATGATGCACCTTATAACTTTTCTAAGGGTTAAAAAAGTCAAAGCATGTTAATAAAAAAATGAATGTTGTCCATTAGAATGGTGACATTGTATTCGGGAGATCCAAAGTATTACATGATCATAATTATGTGTTTGATAGAGGAAAGAAGCAGTGTTCATTTTTATTTTTTTTTGGGGGGGGGGGGGGGGCACCCAATTTCACTTAGCATTAGATTAAGTGTGGATACTTGGTCTGCTTCTCTAGAGATAGATGGAATCTCGCTATGCTCACATGGACCATACATCCCTAGAAAGAGCCACTGGTGGTACCCTAAATTTTGAGAATTTAGAAGTCACAATCCATTATCAAGAAGAAAGTTTCTACATACTAAAAAAATCAAAGGAAGGAAGCTTTATAACACAAATAAACAAAACTAACTAATCAAAGCCTTCAGAAAATGTTGTAATTTCAACCTGGTACAGAGATGATGCTGATAGAGGTTGAAGATGGTTGAATTTTAAAATTGTAAAAATGACCCAGTTTGGGAAATCACATTTCATATCTCTAGTAGAAATATTAGCTTTTCACGAGGTGATTTGGATTTTCGGCCAAATCAAAATCCAAAAGTTTGATAGTTATTATTTAGTTAGTTTATTATTTTTTTTCAAAATAATTTGTAATAAGGGTTGTGTCTTTTCACCCTAAAGAGGTGTGAAAGTCACTCAAAAACACATATATACATAATGTAAAATGTAAAGAGACAAGACAATGCAATATAATACAATTTCACATATGTGGATAGTTTTTAATCAATAAGTGTAACATGGACCTGGATGTACTATTTTTTCAAAATCAATAAAGACACTACAATATTTGGGGTCTATTTTAGATGCCAATTTGCGATGACACTACCATTTGTATGTGATTTTTGTGTTTTTTCCAAGTGCCCCCGATCGTGTCATAATAGCAATGGTACAGTCACAATTTTGACACCCACATGATTATAAACAAAAAAAAAAGACAAAGAAAGGGACATTTCTAATTTTCGTGATTGAGCTGCATGCACGACGAGGGCCCTAACTATGGTATATCAAGCTACATGTGCGAAGAGGGCTCTTCTTTTGTGAAGCTCAAGCTTGATTTGGAATCTTGGCAGCCATGACTTGAGGTATGCATTCGAGCTTTGTCTTCTCATTAACTCAATTTAATCTTGATTTCATTTGTTGATTTAATGGTGCAATATGTTGAATGTTAATACTGACATTGTTTACATCTTTGCATTTGGAATTCTTGATGCCTCATGAGATTTGAGAGCTAGGGCATCATTGCTATTACCTTCAAGGCATTGTGTGAAGTGTTTGATCTCTCTTTATTTGTTTGTTGTTGATATTCACTATGTGGTACTCCCTATTTATGATCATTTGATGAGGAAATGTCTTGATGGCTCATGGGATGCAAGCTCTGGGATCATGCATTGTTAATGAGCTCAGTGTTTAATATTGGCAATGTTTACTTCTTTGCATTTGAAATGCTTGATGACCCGCGAGTTTTGAGAGCTATAAAATCGTTGCTATTATCTTCAAGGCATTGTGTGAAGTGTTTGATCTCTCTTTATTTATTTTGTTTTTTTGTATTCACTATGTGGTACTCCCTGTTTATGATCATTTCATGAGGAAATGTCTTGATGGCTCGTAGGTTGCAAGCTAGGGCATCATGCATTGTTTATGAGCTCACTGTTTAATACTGGCATTGTTTACATATTTGCATTTGGAATGCTTGATGACCCACGAGCTTTAAGATCTAGGGAATCATTTCTATTACCTTCAAGGCATTTTGTGAAGTGTTTGATCTCTCTTTAATTGTTTTATTGTTGATATTCACTATGTGGTACTCCCTGTTTATGATCATTTCACAAGGAAATGTCTTGATGGCTCATGGGCTGCAAGCTAGGGCATCATGCATTGTTTATGAGCTCACTGTTTAATACTGGCATTGTTTACATCTTTGCATTTGGAACACCTTTTCCACAAGTTAAGGTTATTTTTTCCTTGCAACACCTTTGCCACAACTTTATTTTATGCATGGAACAAATGGAATTGTCTGCCTGCACCTACCTATCTAAGAGCCTGATTTAAGGTTATTTTTGCACATGATTGTGCAAAGAAATTTATAATGAGAAAGTTATCATGGCAGACCTTTTCCATCTAAAAGCATTACCTGCAACTTTGTATACTTTCTCCATTTTAAACTAATCTATGAATTTAAAGGAGGAATTATGAAATATAGTTTTAGGTAGTTATCTCTTCAATAATAATGGAGGATTCAAAGGTAATGATCAATGAGGTTGCTGCTATTAGATCATACATTAATACACTTACTATTTTGAATTTGAGCTCGGGCATCATGCTGTAATGTTATTTCTATCATTGCATGCTTGCTGTTGTTGTGCACCATATATTTTTTTATACATTGTTTATTTCATTGAGACCCTGAGCTTGGCATTTGTAATGTATTTGCTATTATTGGATCAATGTTGCCATGTTTTTAAGGTTGTAGATGCATTGAATCACCACCTCCATTCTATTTTGATAGCATGCTAGCTTGAAGATCTTGTG
>MU223488.1:566815-594790 GCA_018584345.1 Thuja plicata | reverse complement strand
TATATATATATATATATATATAGCAACACAAAAATATCTAAAATTTTAACTAAACATGTATCCTAATGTTTCACTTTTGTTGATAATTTGTATGCTAATGTCCTCAGGTATTTAATTCAAAATCTTGAAAGTTTAAATTAGTATAATATTCAAGACAAAATTTTATAAAGGAAAAAACCCTCAAAATGCACCAAACATGGTATACATGTTTTGTTGCTCAAAACCTGTAAGTTTTTCAATACAAATAACTACCCATAACCATGAACCTGCAAGATCAACATTAAACCCAGAAGTTGATCAAGGTAACCCTAAAGACACTACTATATAGGTGGCATTTACATCACATTAATTTAAGGTACAAAAATTACTATCTACACTATTTGAAAAAAATGTGTTTTTTGTCTGAAAATAGTCATACAAAGTATTAGACTTTTCCATGTGCTTGACATCCAAATAATACAGTAGTAAATATGGAATTTTCCTGGCTAGAGGAGCCTGAGATGATGCAACTCTTCTTGTTGATTTGATTTTGAGCCTCTAATGCTTAGTTATGAATAATACATGCTTATAGATATGCCCCAAAAAATAATTAAAAACACTTAAGAACTAACATGTCCATCACAAAAGGAGGCAATAGAGCCAAACTTTGGGATGAGTTGTCTTCCACACAAGGATTTGTCTGAAGGTTACTTCAAACTGGTCATCTCCCACACAAGGATTTCTAGAGGGTAAATCCTTTGTCTTCTTAAAATGTGCATGGTGCTTTCTCCCATTTACACATTGTAAGTTAGTTAATCAATTGGAAACTTTACAACTTTCATTTCTTTCATTACAATTTTAAGTTGATAACTAGTGTATGGAATATCCATCCTAGTTTATGGGTCAATGATTAACACTTTATTGAAGCAAAGTGAAGGAAGAGGGGATCAATCCTTACCATAAATAAGATCATACACTACTGATGTGGATTTCTTTTCCATATTCTAGAATCATTTTCATTCAGTTGATCAAATCCTTCTCGAGGGTTAGGAAGTTCATCCTAAAATCAATCTGATCAATGCTTTGCATACTTTAGAATCGTGTGCAACATAGGATAGAAAAATCACTTTCGTAGCTCTGAACCCTCCAAGGTTTGAGGATTTTTGATGAGTGAAGATCAGAGGTGGTATCTTTGTTGGTGCACTCAAGGTCCACAATTTCATTTCTCTAGTTCTAAAAAACATTGAACTACAATGCATGGTCAGATCAGTTTTCCAAAAAATCTATAGAGTTCATTCCTTTGAGGTTATACCCACTATAACCCAGAGCTTTTTCATTCAAAGTAATAGTAGCAGAGAAGACTACTCTCTGTGCTACTGCTTGCCATTGTCAAAGAATCCCCAACATTCTAGTCTAAAGAATCCAAGATCAATAATTTCCTTGCAGATCAACAATAATTTCCTTAAACCCTACAACCATTAACACTGATGCCTTTGCTACATAAGGTATCAACTCAATTCCAGAAGGGAATGGTTTGACAAAGATGCACAACCAAGCAATGAGAATTATAATACTAATTTAAACCATTGCAAGAAAAATTACAAAACCCTAACACAATAGAAAAATGAGATGAATCAAAACCTATCTTCATGTAGTTGCTGCTTCAACCTATTCATAGTCACTGATAAGGCGATAGGAAAATATTGAAGTTTTACGCACTAGAAATAGGATCAAACAAAGGAAATTATCTGGCTGCATAGAAATTCCAAAATAAAAATAGTACAAACAATGTAAAGTGATATACCTTAGGTTTTTGCATAAATTGTTCATGTTGTTATATTATGCAGGCACACTTCAAATAGTCACCGCAGTCCATTGGCTCAACGCTTGGTGGTAGAGAAAGAGGCGGTGGCAATGAAAGCGTCACAACACTACGTCATCAGAGTCACTGTTTTATTAATGTTTGCAAAGGAAGAAAATATCTTCCTACTGAGAAAACCAGCATGAGAACATTGAATCCCAGTTGGAAATGCCCACAATATATAACCTATTTTATGTTGCATTGAGGGCTTTTAGAAAATAGATAAAAGCAGCATAATTTATTGAGCTTAGCCAACATTCAGTTCACAGGGGAGTGACATTTTCACAGAGAAAGAGAAGTATTGTCCATATTATGCACCAGAATCGTAGATCAACTTGTATTAGGCATAAATTTTGGACTAAAACACAACAGAATGAGAGAAATAATTTATCCCCATACATTTTCTTTATACCCTTTATTAGAATCAAACACTGGTCTGCTGGGCTATGTCACATTTTGATATCCTAAAAATTTCTATATATATCAGAACTGTTGTCCCCAAAACACATCATTGAAAACTTTTAGATATTTACCATATACATAATATTATTTTGGATGCGAGGGAGAGAAGCCAAACACATAAAGAACATGCACATAAACATGACAGCTGAGAAACATATATGTAGATAAAAAAATAGATGAGAAATATAAATGTAGATATCATGGTCACAATTGTTTGGAGACACAACATAATTGAATGGTATACCTAGACGATGCAACACAACCACTACTCCTCCAGTTCCAAGTTGACACTGCGGGATCCAAAAACCATAGATAAGGAATAAATTTAGAGAGAGGAGGAGCATCGTAATGACCAAAATAATAAAGGGTCCCTATATTATTTTGGTCGTTATGGCTCTCTTCTGCTCTCTAAATTTATTCCTCATCTATGATTTTTGGATCCTGCAGTATCAACTTGGAACTAGAGGAGTAGTGTTTGCGTTGCATCATCTGGGTATACCACTCAATTATGTTGTGTCTCCAAACAATTGTGACCATGATGCCTACATTTATGTTTCTCAGTTGTTATGTCCCAAGACCCCTTATGAGCCTTTGTGATTCCTAAGAATACATCTTAGAGGTCTTAGAGTGTCATAAAGGGTCATAAGAGGCTCCTAGGAGGGGCCATATGAGCTTCCACCTTCACGTGGTTGGCCCTGTTAAGTAGAAAATGTTAAACTATTCTTGAAAAAAAAATAAGCTCAATATTTTAAGGTCTCACTCCATGCACGAAAAATATATATATTTTTTAAATATAGCATACCGTTGCAATTGTGACGGTATTCAGAGAATGATTGATGCTGAAGCACTACATGTGACATCCAGATGTCATAATAATCCGATAGCTGGACGTCACCTATACAACATATCTGTCGCATACCCATCGTAATTGCGACACTCATAATGTGTAACAACGGCAGGTTGACCATCCTAGCCGGTGCATATTGCAATGGTCAATATTGTCGCAATAATGATAGACATATAAGTCATCGGTGATTCTGACACCAAAACTGCAACACTGGTATGTGTCGCTTGACCGATGGGGTAGTGTCAGAATTGCGATGCATAGCTGTCGAAAAAAGGACTCAAATGTACTAGTGAGATAAGTCTTTTTTCTTTCACATATGTAATAGTTTCATTATCATTTTATAATTAGTCCCTCAAATAAATCAATATAACTTCTTCGAAGTGATAGTTTTATGTGCATACTTCCTGATCCGGTTCATAGTATTTATTATCAATTGGTTTTTCTCATTTTGCATGGTTAAATTCTGTTGATTGAGGTCTGAGTCAATTAGTCTATCATTGGATAAGTCATATCCTTTTGAAATATCTCTAAACTTGTTTAAGGTTGCATGTATATTTCATAACACCTTTGAAGTGATAAGTTTTCTTATAAAACTGTCTCTGAGGTTGAACATAAGATTGGAATGATATTGACTCTATTGCCCATGACTCATTAAGGCACTAGTCTTTCTGGCTTATGGGATTATGGTCATTAGTCTATTGTTTATAGTTTTGAGATATTATATCTATTTTCTTTATTCTATCTTGTATGCATCAGCATCCCTTCAATATTTACAACATTACATCTAACACTTGATAGTACATTGCTCTTAGTTTAAGGATATCAGTGGTACTTTGTCATACTCTGAGAGAAATAAGTTTGGAACACATATTATCTGCTCTAAAAATCCCTTAAGATTTGGGAGATAAGTCTAGGGTATAGGCCTACTAGCCTTGGTTCTGGAGAGCCAAAATTACAGAAGGTTGAAACTTTATTTTGTTAAAACCTTATTTGTTGGATAATCACTTGGGTTTCCCACCATTGGAGCGGCAAAATTTGTAAGAAATCCAATCTGTTGATTTGAGCACCAACATATTGTATGAGTTAATATCCTTGGTTTGGGGGTTTGTGTCCTTAAACTAAGTGATATTTAATCTCTTCTACTCATGATCTTCATCTTTATCTCTCTTTATTCTACTTTACCATGTGCATAAGACGGACTCATACTCTTGTTAAAATGGGGGCTAAATGTGTCAGTCTAAATTGTAAGTACCTATAATTCGATGATCAATTCAGCACCATTTTATCATGTATGGGTTCCCACATTGATTTCATACTCTCTTAACACTCAATGTACCTTTATTAAGTTGAATTAATATTTAATTCCTCTCTTAATTGATTCTCACAAAAAACTTACTTTGGCCATAATAAGTATGCCCTTTAAATTATTTCCTCTCCTCACTCTAAGATGGGTCTTACCTCATTTTAAAGTTTGAGGTATTCTTTGCACATCTATCAATCTCACATATATGTGTGGTGCATCTTTTCAAGAACATGAACCTATTATCTTGCTCATATTAAAATTTCATCATTTTTTATAGGAACATGTTCATTTTTTGGGAATATATTAATGTTTAATATAAATATGTACCCACTTAGGCAATATGTTCACGACTTTTTTACCTGAGATTTTAGGATCATGATTTTATGGTTTCATACTCCCCAAAGGTACACCCAATAGGTAATTATCATTTTTCTAAGTTGGCCTAAAGATGATTTTACTTTTAGATCTCTAATAAAGGCCCCCCTTTCCATGAACATTCAAAAATAAAATAATATACAATCAATAATCACAACATGAGGAGATCATATCAGTTCAAGCACTTAAGATCTAGACTTCTTCTCAGGCATTCAAGGGGTTCTTATCCATGGATGAAGCCTCTTTCCATCATTGAAGGAAAAGAAAAGGAGTTTTCTATTAAGGAAGGGGATACACATACATCTACATTTATCTAAGTCTTCTCTCTTCTTCTTAATCAAACATTGTGGCAAACTCCAACATCCATTACATAAGGTTTTATCCATTACATAATGTTTTATCAACATATTTGACTGCATTCAAAGAAGAATTTGCATTGCCAAGGTATGACATACTTCACTCTTCAAATCAAGATTCTTCTATATGAAAACACACTTTCATTTCCTTTATTTTAATTCAAGGTTAATTTCAAATAGGGGTTTGACTGAGGCAAACCGCTCTATCCAACCTTCTTCCCTATTTTGTTGTGTGTAGGTAAATATAAAAGATATATTGGGACTTAATATTTGAAGTAAAGGATCTAGTAGATTGTCTTGACAAGTTTGAAACAAAAACACTAGGAACACAGTGCACTTGACATTCCATTCCTAAGAACAAATCACCCTAGGAATTCTATACCTAGTAAATCAACTTCAAATTTAGATTGTGGGTCAGTACAGTCTTTTAGTTTCTATTTTATGTCATTGTGAGTGTCTGTCTATTTTATGGTACTCTTATTTATTTTTAACTTGTCATATATTCTTATTTGTCCTTCTATCTTGCATCATCATATCATTTCCCCTTATCCTAGTCACTCTAATTCACTATTAGTGAAGGATCACTGACTCACTTAGTGCTTAAATCTTCCTTGAGCCTATTGGGTCATCTTCCTTCCAGTTGTTCATTAGTAAAGAGGAACAATATACCTTTATTCTATTTTCTTATTGTACTAGTATTACTCAAGTTGAACAAATGAGTTGTACAGAAAATAAATAGTTTATGTATTTCAAAGGAAAGTAGTTTTTCTTAGTTTCCATTTATCATCTTACAAAATAATGTTTGTGGTGAATCTGCCTATCTTCATATGAGTAGGTTTTCATAATAGGGTAAATATAGTAGCTAGATAAGTATTTATTTTACTTTTTAAGTCTCCTCTATTTGTGGTATAAGGGACATAGAAGAGTCTGAACTCTGACTCAACATTCACAAGAAACCCACTACTCAACTAGAAATATAAGGAAATTTTATAAATTGTTTTATTAAAAGAATGTGTAGAAAGAATTTTTTTCCAATAAAAGCACACTTAACACTAATTTAGATAGTCATTATATATATGGGTACCACATACATTCCTAGATGGCTAAATGGTGTAGAATTTGTGCTCCTAATAGAGAGGTCACAAGTTAAAATCCAAAAGGAGGTAAAGTCTATTTATTTATTTGTAGAAAAGGTAGGTGCCTCCTACAACGAGTATGCACTAGGGTAGTTGACTTAGTGGTTGAGAACTTGTGCCCTTGAAAGGGGGGTCATGAGTTCAAACTTCATAGGTAGTAAGATATGTATGTCTCATTTTTAACATAGTCAAGTGCCTCCCCAAAGGAGTACAAGTTTAAATAGTATAGGAGGTAAGGTATGTATGCTTCGTTTGTAGTAAAATTAGGTGTGTATTGTATGTAGTATGAGGTAGTTGGCCTAGTGGTTACTTGTTATGTTATAAGAGGGGACAGAAGTTCCAATTCCACATGGGGTAAGGTATGTACATCTTGTTTGTATTAGAGTTAAGTGTCCCCCCACCCAAGGAGTATGAGGTAGTTGGCCTAGTGGTGGATAAATTGTGCTCTTCAAAGACTGATCAAATCTTTTAATCTCATTAGAGGCAAGGTATGTATGCCTCATTTGTATCATAGTTAGGTGCCTCCTACAAGGAGCATGAGGTATTAACATATTAATCTAACTTATTCAAGTACATCCACATATAGATCCTTTGGTATAATAGACCATAAAAGAATCTATCTTGAACTTTCTATGTTTCTTTCAAGACAAAAATGAATGTTATCCTTATTATTAATAATTTATACACATAAATATTTTCTCATATATTTTACCCCTCTTAAATAGAAATTTTATTATATATGTGGATTAGCGACATAGGTATTTGCATTGAGGCATGAAGCTAATATGCTCATTTTTATAATATACTCTTGTCATAGCTCAAGGATATAAACATGTAAAGGTGTATGTTTTTAGAATACCACTATATGTGCACATTATTAATTCAAATATTATTTAATCTTATGCAATTTTTTTAAAAAAAATATAAGGTATGAAGATGATTTGAACCATCAAGAATATAAATATATACACATTTTGCGTGTTACCAAATAACACAATGTAGTGAGTAGATCTTTATTCATTGTAATACATCCTTATTCATATAAAATGGAGAAATAATATTGCATCAACTTTAACTTTAACTTTCTCTCCACACAACTAAGAACTTTCAGAAGAGTACCACATGTGTCTAGTTAGACAACCAAAGGTATGTTTAGGACATGCTCAAATTCACACAATATACTTGTGAAACTAGACTTGCATAAGCCAGAGCAACAAAAGACTACTCATTATCATTTATTAGAAACCAAGTGGCTTATTCAAGGACACCATTTACTCATTTCACAAAACAACCATACTCAAACATAATTTTCCACAACTCAAATTTTCTCTACATTACTTCTAAATGCTCAAAACGTCTCCCCTCAAACATTCTCAAGGGAACAAGAGAAACAAGAATAACATGATTACAAATTTCCTTCCAAGGGCTAAACTTGAAAACCAAAACTTATCTGTCTACAAGCTCTACACTTGAATCACCATTTCCACAATCAAGAATAAATAAATCTCTTTCTTATTTATGTTTCAACAATATAAAAAGATACAAGATAATGAATATGTATCATTAAAGAGAAGAGAGGCGACCCTCTTAAGGGTTTTGTCAACTTTATTTAGCTAAGCATGTAGTTTCTTAGAAATCCCATCTCCTTGCACTTTGAAAACCACGTTTCTCAATTCAATGAATATAAAATTGAGTTTTGTGTTGCTTTCCTTCACGAAGTTTTCTACTAGAAATTCCATTGCATCTTTCATACCATAACTAATTATAAAATAATATGTCTAATTATTTTCTTATACCTACATTGAACAACTATAAGTCTCCTTATATAATATGCCAACTTATATGACATCAATCTTTAAACTTCTTAGATGCAAAATAATAGCATAATCATTCTCTTATACGTACATTGACAAATTGCAAGTCTCCTTGTATAACATTGCAATCCATGTGACATCAATATTCAAACTTCTAAGATGCAAATTCATTTTAGAAAAGTACAACTTTCTATGAATTGTTTTTGTTGAAACCTTATTCCTTTATTGAGCACCAAAATAAGCCATCTTATTTAATTTTACCCCTTTAAAATTAGACAACTAAAAAAGGCTACGAATTGCAATGACTGACCCGTGGCTCATGTTCTCTCACATAATAATTTTCTTTGTGACCGTAACCTTGTACCAATTCAAATTTATGACCCCATACCTACTACACTTGTCAACATTCCAACATCAATCATTTCATGTACAAATGGTAACGCATAAGACATACAATGTAGTAGTACCTGATATAAATACTACGTACCTTACAATGAATCGTAGAAACAAGTTTTCTTTTTAGCTTAAGATGCAGAAAAATCAACATTAATTGGGTGGGACCAGATATTAATAGTCCGACGTCTCCCTAAAAGTAGTATTTCCCATAACAAACCGTATTTGTTTGACAATTTTTTTCGGTAATTATTTGACAATTTGTTTTTTGGCTTGTTTACATTTATGTATTTTAAAATTTTAAAGCAGAAATTTCAAGGAGCCCACATGTCTAAGGTTGAGGTATCAAAAGAGCCCACATCCTACTTATATGAATTTGAAAAGAAATTTTAGTGTGTTTTTTTTTAACTTTGTAATTTTGTTTGTTCTCAAACTCTAAACTAGACGCATCAAACCTCAAGGAGTTCACATTTAATATGTCCATATAAACTTTACAAGTCTATTTTTTTTAATGATTTATTTGTTTTAAATATTTAAAAATCTAAAGTGCAAACATTGAAGAATTCACATTTCACGTGTAGATTTTAGTAAAAGTTTAATTCATTAGATTATATGACTTAATGTTCAAACAAAGACATTGGGGAACTTTTATTTCACATGTCCATGTAATTTATTATAATCTACGAAGTAAAAGTGACTTGTAACTCGTAAGCCTCCATTAATCAAATAATAGTAAAGGTAGAGTATGTAATATCCTCTCAACATTCATCTCCTTTTATATTATTCATATCTTCTTTGTTCATGACATGTTGAAACATGAACTATGCCTTTCCCACAACGACAATTAATTATAGACATTAAGAGTACTTGGGGTTTGTGCTTATCTTAATTGTCTTTATGAAGGTTCGTATATTTATGTTTTGTTCAATACACACAAAAAAACTATGTATAATGTAATGCTCTTGTAAGTTTCAAAGTGGGTTATAGAATGTTAATATGTCCCACAAGTGTTCTTTAAATCAAAAGCATGACCACCCAATTAAATATTCTCATAATGCAATTGAAGTTGTTTTGTATTGATATTGATGATTAATAAAGATTTTGACTATAACTAGAGAATAAATCTTTAAAGAATAATAAAGAATGACCAATAGTACAATAAAAAAAAAATCATCTTAATGTAAGCAAGAGTGCAATCATCTTTTGAAGAATATTTGTTAAGATCTCAAATATATCACCACATGTTTGAATATAATTATCAATTCTAGCAAAAAAAAACCTATTTGAAATCCAAGGGGAATAATAATTCTACTAGATAAATCCTACTTTTAGAAGTTTCCTAATCTCAACCTTAACCAACAACTCAAATTTGGGTGCATCTTTCAAATCTTTTATTTTATAGGTTTGGTATTGGGTATATCTGAATAAAAACACTAAAAGAGTTAATCAAATTGATGTAGGAAAGAAGAATGTTCAAGTTGTTCATCAACATCTAGCTGTTTTCCAAATTTTATAACCTTTTTTGGATCCTTTGGCTCCAAAAAGACATTAATAACATCTCTCATGAGGTAGTATGTTCTAGATAATCAAGTGAGAGAGGGAGTTCTTACGATATTTCCAATGTATCATTCAATAATTGTGTATCTTTCCCAACATATGTTTTAGCATTTAAACAACAAGGAAATCCATTTTAAAAATTGAATCAAGAAATACATTGATAAACTCCCATGAATTCATCCAAATTATCATCGCATGAGAACGTTCCAACTGAAGATATGCTAAAAGTAGAGCTGATGTCAATCATTCTAGGAGGAGTTAGAGTGGACAATTGAAAACAAGTAGATACTAAATTCATATTGATTGATGGTTTGTTTGTTGTTTTACTGGGATCTAATGACAGGTAACTAAGGGAAACTAAAAAATACACAATTTGGGTTCTATGGGAGCCTTAAACCATCTTTATTTATACCAAAGAAATTACCAATATATCCACTCTTAGATAATATATGAAAACTAAAACCATAAAGGAATTCCATTTCTAGTGGAGATTGTAGACCTTAATGAATATAAAAGTCACATGTCGAAGAATAATTGGTAGAATTTATTGAAGTATAAGCTTCTATGAAATTAATATTAGGTTTCTTAGAAGAAGTCACTACTTTCATAGATACTATTGATGTTACCTTTTGAGTTTCTCATTTTGATGTTGAGGCTTAATATTCTCCCATAAGGTAAGTTATAAAGTCTAATGAATCCCAATAATATCAATAGGTAGTTGATAACTATCAATAGGAGATGGTGTACCTTCTTTTCTTGAATACCAGAACATAGAGCTATGAGGATATTTATACTCTACTTTTATCTGCAATAAACTTTATGGATTTTGTATAGTCTTCTAATGTGTACAGGTTGTTATTATGTTGGAATATTATTGTGTTGTGAAGAGTATATGAGACACCTTACAAAGAATTAATCCATGATCTAGCTAGAAGAATGTTATATTCAAGTGTATCAGGGATGACATTGATAGGTTATGGTTAAGTCACATACCTAAGCGAAACTAGCAGAGTGATTGTACCTAATGAGTATCTACAACTATCATCAAAGTCGTGCAAATAGAAAGAGTATTTGGTGTCATAATAGAATAATCTACAATAATCATATTAATAGCTCTATATTACAAATATTAAGATCTAATCAATTACTAATCACATATGGTTTATTCTATGTTTTTAATTATAACTATAATCATGAGAGGATCATTTGATTTTGAACTTCCAAATAAATTAATTTATGTTGTAATAACATAATATTCATATTTGTTGTCACATAAACTCTACCATGCATGCTACATCAATCAGTCTCATAAAAGATGAAAGAAAAATCTTTTGAAAGGATTCTTGGAAAATCTCATGATTTATAGGTGAGGTTTGAATTAATTCTCAAAGGATCATTTTAGCTAGATTAATAGGAATCTTCTTAATAATAAGATCACAATCCTTAGTGAAATGTTGAGGAAGACAAGATACATAATTAAAAATAATTTGAAAATATGGAAGAGAAGAAGTGATGAAAATGTGATACATTTAGGTTGATTATTATTTGAATTCTTATATGTATGAGAAACTGCATTATAATGAGATTGTTGTGATACAATTTGATTAAGTTTAATATTTTAAGTGTGTTGTTTCATAATGTTTAAATGGTAACTAGGAGATCAAAATGGGTTTTGAATACCTTAAATAGCTATAAAATATTCTTTTTGTGGTTAATAAACAAATATATAGACGGTGAAGGCAAGGGGTTCTGTAATTGGCGGTCGGCCACCATAGACGATTTAAAAAAGAAATGATAGGGTCTCGTGTTGTAGGGATGCCATCTCAAGTTGCTCTCGGCATTAACCTTGACGACAATGCTTGTTGCCAATTTTTGTGCTCACTCAAGGATATTCTCTTTGGTTCATCACTTTGTTCTCCTTCCCAGATTATACTATTCTCTAAATTCTCCCTATTTATTTTTCGAACAATATCCCCTTAGGGTTTCAGAAAAATACTTCCTATCCGACCAACATTACTCTACAGTTTAAGAGCTTTTCTTTCTTCACTCAATTTTTTTTCTCCTACTAAGTATTTCTCTAACAGAAAGGAGTGTCCCTAAGGGAAATGATAGTTCAATAACGAAAGGAACAAGAGCTCTGCAGAGCTTGAGTCCCTGCCTTGTGCAGGGAAAGAGGACTAGGGAAAATTAGATAATTTCTTGAAATCCGGATTGAACATTGTCATTAGGTTGTGGATGTTGTTTGTTGTGTGATGCAAGTCTGAGTGTTTGCATTTGCTGGCTGTTTGTTGTGGGAAGCAGGTCTGAGTGTTTGCATTTGCTGGTTGTTTGTTGTGGAGTGTAGGTCTGAGTGTTTGCATTTGCATTTGTCTCTAGTTCTTACCCACTTTGAAACAAGGATTTTTCTTTTTCTATTTTTTTGTCATTTAGGTTGCACAAAGCACAAAAGAAAAGAATACAATAAAATAATATCATAATTTACAATCAACATTGAATGCAATGAATTCTGTGAATCTTAAGAATTTACCAATTTTTTTATTTTAAAAATTCTGTGCAGATTCTATTCCTATTTGCCCAAGTTGGTGGAGCAGGTATACTGTTTGCTGAGTCAATGACGACCAGTAAAATTTCATAAACTCTTGGATATTGACCTCCAATCTTGATTGCATAATTACATTCTAAAGCATGTTATATTGGTATCCTTGGAATTTTCAGACTAAGATTACTTATTGGGTTGAGGCGAGTACAAGTAAATTGGATCGGATAAGATGTGAAATAAGTGGTCTGAATTCTTCTTCACAAAGTCTTCGACTACTATGAATGCAGTATGCACGAAAAATGTGTTTTTGATCTCTCTACACTGACCAACCTAACTTCATAACCATTGGTGGAGAAATCAGTTTTCCAGTTTGGGAATACTATATCTCGTTAATCAACTAATTTAATTACATATGAGCAAACCCCTACCATGAGTGCAATGAATTCTGTGAATCTTAGATCGATGCAGTCTCATGATGTTGGTCCTTCTTTGATTCTAAAGGGCTTGCAAGCTTTCAATCTCAGAGACATGGATTTTTTTTGGCAGGGAAAGAGGAGTAGGGAAAAATGAAAGAGGATATGCAAACTTGTTTTATAATATCTTGAAATCTGGATTGAACATTGTCATTAGTAAGGCTGTGGATGCTGTTTGTTGTGGGGTGTAGGTCTGAGTGTTTGTAGTTGCTGACTAGAGGAAGTGGTGAGATGTAACCTGCAAAGCTCACACAATGTGTGGTTCCACACCCATTCTACTATAGTAAAATCAGCTCAAAGCTCTACCATGCCAATACACACTCTATGCAAGATTGCACATAATTGAATTAATCTTGAATCTTATCGTTGAAACATTAAAAGGAAATATTATGATTCATTATGCTTCTCCTTGTAGTAGTCTAATTGTAATTGCATTGACTTGCATGATAAAAAAAAAGATGTACAAGGAGAAGTCATTGTAATGAGTAGTCTAATTGTAATGGTGTCGAAGAAGGCTTATATTAAACTGTGTTAATTTACAAATATGGTAAACAACATTAAGTAATAAGGAAAGTTTTCAATTCTGTTGGCAGATCTGCTCTGAAAATCAGTCAGCTGCCTGAATCCCAAAAATCCAAACATTCTATTAATTGTTTAATCCATACTTCACTTTGGGTACTAGCTTCCTCTGGATCATTATAACTACTAAAACTGCCATGAATCTCAAGTGTTCCTGAAAACAAAAAGTCAACAATCAATCCCATCCTCCTTTAACATAAAGTTTGTAAATAATAAAAATGAATAACCCTGTATAAAGAAGGATGTAAAATGCCTATAAATGACAACAAACAGATCAATTGAATATTTGAACAAAAAATGTTATAACAAATGCAATCTTTAGATACCATTTATGTTGTCTGATTGGAGAGTAAAACATCTAAAGATTAAAAATAATGCATAGCATATGGCTGGGACAATGAATGCAATCTTCAGATACCATTTATGTTGTCTGATTGGAGACTAAAACATCTAAAGATTCAAAATAATGCATAGCATATGGCTGGGACAAAGCATGAATCTAACAAAACAATCAAATAATTCTATTGATGAATACAAATATCTAGTAGACTCGTGAAGAACTAGTTCAGAGGTCACAAAATAAAATACCCATATTAACCTGTCATCAAAGCAGGGAAAAAAGACTATTGGACTTTTTGAAATACAAATACATCTATATGGAGATGGATTTAAAAAAATCTGCTAAAAGGAATTGATTAGTTTCTGTCTCAACTTGCATCATGCGTAAGCTCATCTCTATTTCTAGTGCATGTATTTTGTGCTAGTTTTAGAATGGTTGGTCATATTATGCTATGATGGATGTTCATACCATGTTTTAAAGGGCCCATTTTGATATAGGCTAAGAGGATCATTGTAAAGGTGGTTGAATTTGGGTTTTCTCCTGCAAATTAGATTAGTTTATAAAATTGATTCAAATAAACTATATATGGAACCTGCCATTGAAGATGTTAAAAATTGTAGCCAAATAATAGGGTGGTTAGCACATTTTCCAACATGTAAAAGCACATGCAAGCATACATTAATCCTTTCAGAAAATGCTACATGCCCTTTCCATTTCCATGCATACTACCCATCTACAATGATCTCATTCATGCAAACATCTTCCATGGTTCCTTCTTCTGGATAAGGAGCTGTATTCTATGTACACACACCATTAAACATTATTGAGAAAAAGTACTAATAAGGAGCTGTGTTCTGTGTACACACACCATCGAACATTATATTTGCAAAGTAGTAACATTGAGTATAGAGCTATAGATTACAAAAGCAGAGAGAGACAGAGTTCAAAACATTTTTTATACAACACAGACTTAAAGTATTAGTTCCAATCCATTAGTTGTGGTGGCAGTAGTAATATCTAGTATATGCATAGGTAAACATTAGTAAAATGTAGTACAAACATTAGTATGGTCTAGATAACAAAAACTTGCAAAACAATAGTCATTTATTTTTAAGCCGTATAGAAGTAATATCTAAATACAGATTCTAATTTAAGTCATGTCTTTTTAAGTGGTATAGAAGTATAGAAGTAATATCTAATTATAGATTCAAACTTAAGTCTGATGTCTTTTTAAGTTGTATAGAAGTAATATCTAAATACAGAGTATATGCAATAGGTAAAGTCTTTTTTGTTCATTGATTACTATTATCTTGAACATATCATGGATCATAATTTTTTTGATTCAAAAAGCAGGTGAAATGTTAGAACTGGGTAAGCCAAAACACTCTTTTCAATATTGACTTGTCTAATGTCGTTGTGGTAGTGAAGCTATTCTTTGACAATCCCTACAAAAAGAGATGGGAAAATATTAGTAAATTTGAGAATTAACTGATTGGACATCTACTATATTTGGATATGCATGAAAAGGTTGAGGAAGAGGGAACATTACCATGTGATTGGTATGTAGTTAGCATTACCTGGCTGGAAGTAGGCTGTTTGTATTCATAGCCTCTACAATTTAGGGAGGATAAATTTTGGGTGAATAAGTAGTTTAGAGAGAGAATATGGTGATGATGCTGAAATTAAGGGTGCGTTACTTTTTGGATGTAGAAGAGATGGGGATCTTGAAACTTATTGTGCCTAAGTTTTTGGTGATGGAGGTTATGGTATTGTTCACGGTGATGGAGAATGTGCCATGAACCTTGAAATGACGCAGGAGGAACACAATTGTTGACATGTTGTTATTATAATTTTTAAATGTTATCTTTGCAAGTTCAGAGATTTGTTCTTTCAAGATGTTCCTGTGCATATTGCATTCGACATTTTCATCTACTATTTCTATGACACATTGCAGAAAGGGTGCATATGCAAAAGTTGTTGTTGCTACACATGTTGAGCATTCGAAAGTGTTGGTGGGAGATGGTTGGCAGACAGTGGCTGGTTGGTGGCAGGTAGTGCACAACAGTTGATATGGTTGTAGAGGAGCATTCCTGGGTTTCAATGTGCTAGTGACCTGTAAAATAAGTAGAGTATTCAGTAAAGATTCCTTATTGTTAAATTTACTTGTTTTGTGTTAGTTGTATGTGTGTTTGCAGTATTGAGTAGGTTGTTGTGGTTACCTTGAAAGTGGATGAAATGAGGTCTTGAAGCATAGCTTTGCTGCTTTCATCATCCAGCTCAGCTATGAACATTGCCGGAGTTGATCTAATATTGCTTGTGTCTTTGAGATTACTGCAGAAAACATTCTTAAGTACCACTAGCGGTGTTCTTTCTTTTGCAAGGATCTGTTTTAATGAAGCGCATGCAGTAGTGTGGTAGTCTAAGGCAATTACCTGTGAAGGAGGATTCTGTATCAGTTAGCATGGAATTGCAATTGTACTATGCAATTTGATGAAGATTTGGAATGATCTTAGAAGGAGTTAACTTACTGTAGCTGAGTCAGATATGGACTCTCCATCTCTTACATGTAGTTGGTATTCGTTTGGTGTTTGCATGTATCTTGTAACAATGACCCCTAATGTTCCAACTGAGTTGTTGTTTGGTGAGTTGAGAAGCTCAGATATTGTTGTATTGGGCATCAACCTTTGTTGGGCACAGACTTTATGAATAGTCTCAATAGTTGTGCTTGAAGTGAGTTGAAGATAATACTTGGCATCTCCTCTTTCGTATTGACCCTTTTTCTTTACTATAAAGTTTGTTAATCGCACACTTGTGCTTTGTGAGAGCTTGGGAAGGAGTGAGTCAATTAAGTATTGGTAATGTTAACTGTGATAGTCATTTGTCCTTGGCTATCTAGAATGTCAATGTGGGCTATCTGTGCTTTTGTCTGGTTTAGTGGGTCCTTAGCGAATGTAGGGCCATATGTGACTAGTATGTCACCATCAAAAGTGGTTGCAGCTTGCATTGTATAGATTTCAAGTATGCTATATATGTGTTGTGGTTCTACCTTTGGCCTGTAGATAAGAAAGAAGAGGTGTTTGAGGTTGTCAAAGGATAGAGAGGCTAGTGGAAATAACAAGGAAGCGGAATAGTGAATGACAAGAATAAAGATTTGTGGGGTGGTGCTTACCTTTTTGGATCTTGATTATCGTGGAGGTCATTTTGGGTTGCAAGAGTGGCTGTGTTTGAGGACCTGCAAGATATGAGGCAGAATTTAGTATAATACGTGTATGGGTGGAAATGTAGCAAAATATATGCTAGTAGAATGGGTGGATTTAAATCCATAATAGCAATATCTGGTGTCATTATGTGGTCATTTTATAGCTACGGAGTTGTGCTCCATCTTAGTTTCAATGGTATTGTGCTCCATCTTTAGTTGTAATGGTTATTGTGCCCTGAAACAGAACTCTGGAAATGTAGAAATTTCACAGTCCATTTTGAGGTGTCATAGAACAGTAGCAAAGGAAATGATAAAAGCATAAGAAAGGATCTCAAGGATGATATCTCATTAAGGAAGCCATGATTATAAGCTATTCTATTTGAAGCAACATAACTAGAATATGTCAATGAGAGTAAACTGACAGGAATATGCAAACAACAAATTATTCATGAAGAGACAAACAAAATTCTTGACCGTTGTCATGGGTGCTTGAAGAGGAGTTGTAAGGCTACCACAAGATGGTCTTTCCACTATGTTTCAAACAGAGTGAATTTCGCATGAGCAATATCAATATTGCGGATCCAAATATGATCCAACAAACTTCCAGCTTGTGTTGTTGGCTTGTCAACAGGCAAAGAGAATTTGTGGGTGTGCATGAATTCTAGAAGGGATGCTTGTGATTTTGTGGGGTGTAACATGTCAATGTTAATGTCGCCAAGAATAATGACTTTGTCATTGTGTAGTAATGTGCTTGTAATTTTTTCTATTAGGTCAAAAATCTCTTGAACAGGTTCACCCGGTGTTACATAGAGGTTTGCGATGCATAGGGGATTGTCGAGATGGACGAGATCTGTAGTTATTGATTCTAAACATTTTGTTGCAAAAGTTTCTATTTTTATTATTGTGGTTTTTTTTATGCAACAGGTAAGCAGCCCATGAATAGACAATGTAGAGTAGCAATTGAAATGGGCGTTGAGGAAGTTTAAGTGTTCATAAGTTGTAAGTCTTGTTTCTTGGAAACAAAGTACAGTTGCTTGAAGAAAATCATAGTCATGGGATATTTCTTGTTGGTGCAATGCGAAGCTTCGAGTATTCAAAGAACATATAATGAAATGGTCTAATGGTGGTGGAGAAAGACTATATTGAAGGCTCCATTTTGCCAAGGTTTGAAGGTGGTGCATTTCTTTGCTGACTTTGTGGAAAATTTTGAAGTTTTCATGTTGCAAGTCATGCATCAGGTACAGTGAGTCAATGCTTCGTACACGGGATAAAGCAGTGTAAGCAAGACCATGTTGGTAGACTTTATAGGGGTTAAAAGAAAGAGAATCCATTGTTAATCCTTGTGCTCTATGGATAGTTTGTGCACATGCTAGTTGGAAAGGGAATTGTCTTCGTGTTACTATTTTTGTACTTGTCCTGAATTTTTTAGATATTCTCATTAATGGTGTCCAAGACAAGGAAATGGAGTTCGTGTATAGGATCTTCATTCTTTGGCGTTGTAATTTTCCAGCTACAGGGTCATTGAATTGAATCCAAGTAATGTCTGGTTGCTCGGCTATATGCATTTGGAAGGTTTCGTCGACACCATTGACTAGGCCATCGTGTACGTCTAAGTTTCCAGCTATTAGTTCAACCAAAATTCCTTGTTTAACATAGATTATGTCAGGTAGCACTGATCTCTCCACTTGGAAATGAACATGGTCAATTGGAGTGTCTTTCTTATCAATGGCTTTGAATACGTAGAGCTTAGTAGGCAAGTAGTCTAGCATTCTCTTATTGTGTGCATCAACAACTAAATTTCTTCGAAACAAATATGGGAACTTTGGGTCATTGGGAGGAGGCTTGCAACATGTTCTATTAATATAAGAGATGTCTTGGTCTGTCTGTTGGGAAGTTCTAGCACTATTCAAGATGGAGATGAAGTGCTCGCTTTTTTGTCTCATTACAGTGTTCAGTTCAAAGCATAGTACATTATCAGCCCAAAATGTGTATGGAAACTTTTCATTATTTATTGTTGGTTGCTCAAATATCCATGAGTTGCATATAGGTTGTGCTTGGTATAAGTCACCACAAAATATTATGTCAATATTGCCAAAGGGTTTTGTTGGCATATGTTTGATTTGGCGAAGCCTTCTATCAATGTTGTACAACATTCGGGAGCCAACGAGCGAGGCTTCGTCAATGAGTAGGATTTGTAATTGTTCTAGTTTTTTTCTTAGGTTGTCTAGTGTGTTTGAATCTAAAGGGAGCATCCTCGCAGAGTTGCATGGTAGGTGGAAAATGGAATGTGTGGTTACACCACCCGCATTGAATGTTGCATTGCCTGTAGTAGCTACAATAATGCCTTTGGCTTTGTGTGGGTCACTATCTAGTTGCCTATCATAGATCCGAACCAGTGCTTCAAAGAGCACTTTAGCTGTGAAATTTTTCCCTGTGCCAACTCCACTTGTTAAGAACAAGTACAATGGTTTTTCGGGTGTAAGTTTCTTTGACATCAATACATCTTTCACAATGGTTTGTTTCTCTCGATTCAATTGTCTTCGCAACTTGAAATAGTCATCATTACTAAGAAAGAATGGGTGTGGTGTTTCTGAGAATAGAGATCCATAAGTGTCATATACAAATTTTGGTTTTTTACAATGGGTCAGGTAGGCCATGATATTTTAATGCTCTATTTCATGTGTTGGAATCTTTTAGATAAGGTCATTGTCAAGGTCTATTTTTGGACATCTATCATTGCTACCATGCACTATAGCTTGTTGAATGTCACCCTTTTTGATGTCTACATGTGCAGTAAACATTTTTTCAATATTTGATATCTGCACTCTATTTGCTTCAAATGCTGCAGCCCATGTTTCATACCCAAGCAGTAGTGTTTGTTCGTTGATTCTGAAAGGTATGTCTAGCATAAGCTTTTCCCTACAATAGTTTTCATGATTGATATGTAGGTTGTACTTTATATAGTGTATGACTAGTGGCTTTGCTCTTTTTTGTGTCTGTGTTGGGTTGCTAGAGTAAAATGCCGTATATTCAGCTAATGATAGGCTATCAAAAGCTTTTGGATGATTTGTGTATTTCTCTATCGCAGAAGCATACATGATGTTTTTAGAATCATCTGGTTCGTGTGCCAATAGCTTAGGGATTTTCAACATAAGAATTCTGTTGTCTGTTGGTGCAGTGTTAAGGAAAATGGTTCTCCTTGAACTTTTGCGTAGTGGTAGTGAGAGGACAATGTAAACAACTTGGCGAATCGACATTTGTTGGTAGTTGAGCAATGTATTGCCTAATTTCTGTATGAAATATACCTTTTCAGTGTAAGCATGAGTGCATTGCTCTTGTAGTTGGTGAAACGCAAGTTACAATGTCCTATCTTGTTTAGTCATGTAGGAACTACAGTAAGATGCAACAGCATATCGTCTAAGATAAATTGTGTGTATGTATTTGCATACCATAGTGGGGGTACCTCTTGTGTGAATGCATTTATCCAAATTTCAGTTGGATGTCATTTTAGTAGAACAATTTTTCATGACAGGGTTGCTTGTAGCATTGAGATGTAGTCTGCTTCATCTATCTGGAATTCATTCAAGAAAATGTCGAATGTATCTTCCTTTTTGTACTATTTTTTTTCTGGTTGTCTGAAATTTTTTTTTGCCTTTTCTTTTAGTATGGTATTTGTAATTGGTAGAGGCTCTAATAGTGTTGTCTTTCTCAAGGGAGGCAATGCGAAGTTGAATCGACAAGCTAATGTCTTGTTCCTTCTGCATGTTTTTGTATGGTGATGTGTTTGCATTTTTGCAAGATTTGCGTCCAGTAATAAAGAGTCGCATGAAATGTATTTATCGACAAAGGCTTTGATGTCATTGTCTTGACAATGTCCATATATAGGCGCATCCTTTACCCATAACATGAAGTGGACATGTTCATTTCCTCAGTTTTTGAACTCTATCACAAAGAAGTAATCTAAAACTTTGCCAAATAGTCTATGGTTTTTGACCATCATCTTCCGGAATGCGTTGACTCTGTGGTTGAAATAGTGGCTGCAAAACACTGGGTTTTTCTTGATGTCAAAGTCTAGGTCTTTATCTTCTATATTTCTGTTGTGTTCCGTTGTGGTAGATGTATGGTGCAATGCGGTGCATATTGGTTTCCAAAAATGTTCAACACTTGTCAATGTGATGAAGAAAGTCGGGGGGCCTAGTTGTCGTATCATTGCAAATATATTTTTCTTCATTTGTTCTAAATAGTCAGGAGATGTGCGAATACTCCTTCAGGATCTAAATCCCAACAGGGATCTTAAGATTTTTTCTAGATTTGTAGGATTGCGTACATCTTTTGCAGTTAACCTTTGGCCTTTTAGCTCAGCTTTTTGTATGCAAACCCATGCCAATGAAGATATTTGTTGGATAATGATTTTTATGGCTTTGAAAAAAATATTTTTTATGTGTGTTTCGAAGTCATTGTCTTTGTGCATGAGCTCCCATTTTGCTATTTTCTGGTACAAAAAATTCTTTGTAACATCGTCGGGTCGTGCGAAGCCATAAAAGAGCGTTGGAAAATTCATTTCTTCTGAATAGGTGTCCTGGAATATGCTGAGAGGTTTGAAGCTTTCTGATGGTGCAATTTCAATAATGGTCGTATCGAGGTCTTTGATTGAGTGCGGATCATTTAACCAATGAATAAGTGACTTAGTTATGGGTTCTTCATCATGTTCAGACAAGGCATTGTCTATAAGTGTTTATTGGTCAATTTTTGTTTTCTCTTGTCCTTTGTTGCTGGCGAATATATCTTCCCAATCTTTGTTAATCGAAATTTTCTCTTTAATATATAGGGGTGTCTTTGATAGTATTGTTAAAGCATTTATGACACATGCAGATCTGACGTTGCCTTGTGCATATGCATTTTCGTATTTTAACTTGCGCTTTAATCTAATTGCTATCATTTTAGTTTCGTCAACTTGTCTAGGTAGTGCCTTTTGGACTTTGTTGAAATCTATAGGGACATTGATAATTGTGTCGTCTAAGCCATATTGTGCTCTTTTGTGCCCAAGTTGCCTAATCTGTGCGAAAGCAATACGGAGGGAGACAAGTCTTTCTTCTAAAGTGGTTAAGGAATGGACAACATCTATGTGTTTATTGCATCTTATGTTCCATAAAGTAGCAAAGGAAGGGAATTTACCAATTGTAGCAGCTGCTATACATCATTTTCAAATGGCTTTACCTATTGAGATTTTTTTCTCTTTGGTTGGAATAGGAAGCATAGATAAAGCATGGACAAATGCTTTGTCAGCTTTGTAGACATCTTTGTGGAAACATAACATCTCGCAAAGAGTGCATGATTGGGTAGGTGTATCGTTAATGTTCCGTAAGTAGAGCCTGATGGACTTGTCAATTGTGTTGTCTTTTGTTCTTGCATGTTCAGGTTCAGTGGAGTAGTGGCCTGCCCTTGGCTTTTGAAATATAGATTTCCTCTTGGCCGTTGTACGGGGATGTGTTTCATTTTTAGTTTTTTGGGGATCAATATCATGGTCATTTCCTACTTGCTATTTTTTCATATCCTTGTTACGTATTTCTTATTTTAATAGTCGTAATGAACAACAAGCATTCAAATTTGCGTTGGGCAATTTTGCAGTGTGTGCAGTGTTACCACTCGCTATGGCACAACTATTTCTACTCTTTAGTGTAGATGCATCTGTCATAACTTGAGGAAGCATGGATTGGTTTGTGTGCATGTCATGAGGGAAACATTCATTAGATAAAATTGGTTCATAGTGGCAATGGCCTGAGCTATTTCTAAAGAAAATTAAGTTAATTGTTTGTTGTGATGCTGTGCAATTGCAATATACTTCAGGTTTTGGTTGTGGATAAGCTTACCATACATATATAGTTAGATGAAATGTGTATGATAGCCACAGTAAGCAATAGTCAAAACCTTCAACATGACTTTAAAAAAATGGTATTTCAATCTTAGATATTAGTGCTTGCATGTGTGACAGAGTATAGTTATTTTCTTGAGAAGGTTGTTGAAATAGCGTGAAGCATGAGAGCGCAAAATTGTTTTGCACTATCAATGCATTGCTAATGATTGAGCTACAAATAATCGTAAAGCTATTGCATCAAACCGATTATCAACTAGGAACGCCATAGCAGCAAACAAGGTTTCACCACATGTAGCAGTGAATGCACTAAGGCGATTGTAGCCAATCTTGTTGAATGCTTCAACAATTGTGTTCCAAACATTGTCTATGTTGCATTGTACAGTTGGTAGGTGTAGTTGCATATTTCATTGTGCATTGTGTAAGCTTTTTCTTGAAAATATTGGTTCATAGTGACCGGAGGTTGGAGTAGTATCGTGGAAAAGAATTGATATCATAGGATGGGGCGCATCTTTGTTGAAATGCAAATATGGTTTTTTCTGTGTTGATGACCAAAGACATATGGGGATATTCAACCACTGCGCTAGCCATTGAACACAGAATGTGTCACCCCAAAATCTGGTCTCACCGTCTGTGTTGGTTTGTCTTGCAGAAATCCTTATTCTATGTAAGTATGTGGCTCTATCATGCACCTTGTGCAAATCGTATAGTATTTCTAGGTGCAGCTCATGTTAAAAAACATCTTAAAGCTATAGCACAACCATTGTCTAGGCAATGCAAGAAATGTTGGACAAGTCCATTGCGTAGTTCATTAGGTGTGTATTGGCAATGGAGCAGAACGTTGATTGTATCAAATAAGCAATCTCCGATTTTGTAATTGAATGGGCCAATCCAAAAGCAGTAGATGTTAGCAAGGGATTCATCGATTGATATCACCCATGTTTGGCTATTTGATTCATATGTTTCTACTGTTATTGGATTTTGTGGCTCTTTTACTATATAGGCTAAGTTGCTTGCTTCCATATTGATGTTCTCTTCCATAATTGTCATTTGATTGGCCAAGGGTAAGTGGTCTTGGACTAAAAATGCTTTAGATATCTATGGGCTGGTAAACTAATGACTATTGCAAAGGAAGGAGGCAAATTTGTAGCTAGACAATGTCTGATCTAATTCCCTATTAGTGATTACAATTGCGGTATTGTTGTACAGTCTTCAGAAAATTTGATTGTCTATTTTGAACAATGTAAATGTACAAAGAAAGTGATAGTGTGAATGCAAAGGTCATGATTGTTTACTTTGAACAATGTACATGTACAAGGGAAGCGATAGTGTGAATGGGAAGAACCCTATCTAGGTATGTCAAATTATAAACATCTCAAGAGTATAGTAATTGTTTACTTACCTTGGGTATTGCGCACATACGTGCACCTCGAATGCGGGATATAGTAAACGACCTACAAAACCCAAAAACAAAGAATACAATGTCAATGTTTATCATTTTTGTAAATGAAACTAACATAGGTTAAGTGCAATGTCTAAGGCAAAACAATTATAGTCCTAGGAGAAGCCACAATTATAGTCCTAGGAGAAGCCTAGTATGAATTGCACATTACCAAGTTTTTTCAAGTAATAATGATTTCTATAACATAAATTGGAAGTAATTTAAAATTATCATCATTTACTTGATATCTACGTAAGTCATTGTAAAACTCTCCAATCTTGTTGGAAATAATGACTCAAACTCTACATTTTATAATATTGTGCTCAATCAGATTATAAAAAATTATGTGATTGGTTTGAAATGAAATGTAAATACAAAATAATTAATGGTGATTTTATGTAATAACATAAGATAAAGATCAAAAACAATATTAAAAAACATACTCTCCAATCTTGTTGGAATTAATGACTTAAACTCTACATTTTATAATATTGTGCTCAATCAGATTATCAAAAACTATGTGATTGGTTTGACATGAAATGTAAATATAGAATAATTAATGGTGATTTTATGTAATAACATAAACTGAATACCAAAAACAGTATCAAAAACATAATCTTGATTGGACAACATCCTTTGTTTTCTACTGATTAATTTCATAAACATAATCTAAAGACCAACTAAAGACCAAAAAATCTAGAAAGTACAGGAGCAGTTCAGCTATACATTACCAAGTTTTTGCAAGTAATAATGATTTCTATAACATAAATTGGAAGTAATTTAAAATAATCATCATTTACTTGATATCTATGTAAGTCATTGTAAAACTCTCCAATCTTGTTGGAAATAATGACTCAAACTCTACATTTTATAATATTGTGCTCAATCAGATTATCAAAAATTATGTGATTGGTTTGACATGAAATGTAAATACAAAATAATTAATGGTGATTTTATGTAATAACATAAGCTAAAGATCAAAAATAGTATTAAAAAACATACTCTCCAATCTTGTTGGAATTAATGACTCAAACTCTACATTTTATAATATTGTGCTCAATTAGATTATCAAAAATTATGTGATTGGTTTGACATGAAATGTAAATACAAAATAATTAATGGTGATTTTATGTAATAACATAATCTGAATAACAAAAAAAGTATCAAAAACATAATCTTGATTGGACAACATCCTTATTTTTCTACAAATTAATTTCATAAACATAATCTAAAGACCAACTAAAGACCAAAAAATATGTTAGACAACTCCAAAGAGATTGACAGGGAGAAGAGTTGAAAACACATCAGCCCAGGTTGAAGAGGGCGGGCAGATAACTCTTTCTCAGCCCAAGTATGCTCTTTATCTTTTATCTCAGTTCCACATGGCTGATTGTATGGCTGCACCTCCTCCCTTTCTTTTAGGAGTCAAGCTTGAGGTGAAGCATTCTTACTTGACTTGTTAATGCCATTTTGTATTGTCAACTTGTTGGCAATCTCATCCACTTAAATCACACTCATTCTGATAATTATTTTGTTGTTGGTGTAGGTTTATGCTATATGCAGGAATCATATGAATTTCATTGGAAAGTTGCCAAAAGCATATTGATACACTTTGATGTCTCCTTAGTTGGCAACCCTAGTTAGGCGGGTAGGGGTGGTCTCATTAGAGACAGATGTGGCAATATTCTCCTTGCTTATTCAGTGAATTTGGGTTTGTAAATGGCCCACATGGATGAGGTGGTAGCTGTCTTTCATGGTATTGTTTTGGCAGTTAGTCAAGGCTATAAAAATGTCATCATTGAGGGTGATGCCCTCAATGTTATAAACATGCTTAAAAGTACACACTCCGAATTGGGAAACTAAAGAGATAATTGAAAGATTTGTTGGCCTTATGGCCAACCTTGATGACATTTGCCAACACACCTTCCATGAGGGAAATGAAGCGACAGACAGACTAGCTGTGGTGGGAATATTTACCAAAGATTTGAAAACTTGGTATGAACTTCAAGAAGTACTGCAATAGGCTCATGTCGGGATCAAGCTTGATATGGCCCTTACAAGTAAAGGACACACTCCCCCAAATTGCATTTAATGATGAAAAATCATCATTATTGTGTGCGGTTTACTAGATATTTTGAGATTTATTCTCTCATTATCATTCTTGCCTCTGTTAATGGTCCTTACTCTGCTACCATTTAAACGAGTTCTTTCTGCAGAAACACCATGGGAGGAAACTTGATTCAAATTAAGCCAGACAAGTGCATTGAATACAAGAACAATACCACTATTTGGCCCATTCTGCAAGCTAGGCATCTTGTTAGCTATGTTGAGGGTATGACTGGTTGCGGCCCGGACCTCTCTGAGAAATTTATCGAGGCCTGGAAAAATGATAGGGTAAAAATTGGTAAGATTTCATTGAGGTCTCTATGGAGACTGTTGCGGCTGTGACAAGTCTGATTGCCAAGGGTAAACTCATCCCTAGAAACACAAACACTCTTCATAGATGACAAATACACATGAAGGGTCCACATAGACTGCTTAAAATATTTAGACTAGGGGAGCAAAAGTTCCTCCAATATTTTGGCCAATATAGTACAAAGTCAAAGTCTAAAATAATTTTGGAGCAGTGACGGAAGTTTTAAAATAAAATTATTTAGTGGAGAGATCAGCCAGGCAGGGCTAAACATAGCCTTTTAGCTTGGGTTTAGTATAGGATGAGAAATACAAACCATATTTAAAGAGAACACAAGGGACCGCATTGGAAGAGGAAGAAGCAACAATCAGACAAAATACAGTATTTGAATCATGGTAATTTGCTTTGAAAACAAGTGAGTTTAATCCCGGTTAGATAGGATCAAATTCTTTAGCCTTGATTATTTAAATTCCTCTTATCAACATAAGTCGTATAAAATATAACATAGAATCACCTGTTAAGCATTGAATGTCAACTTCTTTTTATTTGCCTTTGGTACCAGGCTGAAATTTTATCATAGGTAAAATATACATCTATTGTTCAACTATTTTCAATCAAACACCTGCAAGATAGTAAATATTTCAATTTCAAATCAGCCTATTACCACGGACACTCGACATAAAACATTATAAGGGTTGAAATATATATTTTCTAATATGTGTAAGCTAGAGTAGGCCTCATTATTGCTATCATGGCAATTTCTCATCATGCCTCTGTAATGTAATTTCTAGGTACACATTTTGGCATTCTCAAAATGGATTTTTTCATTGATGGTAGAAAATATATTTTATATTTAAAATAGTCATTTGCAAAGCACTTGAGTCTGCATTCGCAATGGAATTTCCAAACGTCTTATGTGTCCATTATGTTCTAATCTTCAACAAGGCCTTCAATTGATACCCAACAAAGTTGCCACTAAGACAAGGAGGCAAATGAAACTGAAAGCTTGCAAAAGAAACCAAGTAATTGTCCATTA
>MU223488.1:536498-548224 GCA_018584345.1 Thuja plicata | reverse complement strand
TGCAAAGTGTCTGAAAGTTTTTAGTTTCTCCAAGATGGTATCAAAAGGATCTCACTACTGGTGAGTGGCGACTCTGAGTTCTCTAATTTGCACCAATGTGCATGTTAAAGAAAGACTACAAAAGAAGGTGGACTTGAAGAAACAGTGACAGTAGATTTTTGGGCTCTTGTGGCTATGGACGTAGCCAAGTATGGAATCAATAAAGGGCTTTATGTGTGGTGTATGTGAGATTTCTGATTTGAAGAAGTTAGAGCTGGAAAAAAGATCTCAGCCAGTTGCAAATATTTTTCTCTGCAACAAATTGGCAGCTTTACAATACAAATGATTTGGAGGAGACTTCAAATAAATAGTTTGCAGAAACTTCTTCGTACTCCAGGTATTTTTATTTTCATTGGATAAGTCTTTTGTTCCATGAAAATCAGTTATACATAAGTTTTCCCTATTAAGTGGTCAGCACTAAGTAAGAGGGAAAACGAGGCAGTTTGTAATCTTTTTGACTACTAAGATGTCACAATCTAGTGATTGGAGGGGTAGTGATTTGTTTGGGGCAATTAGTTTTGAGGGTATCTATGGATATCCGAATCATATTCCATCAAAGGTTAGGGAGTGTTTGCCAAAGTTTACTGGTTTTGGTGAACAGTCAACTGAAGATCATTTAGAAAAGTTTGCTGACTTGGTAGACAGCCATAACATTTCACGTGAGGATATATTGATGAAATTTTTTGTAATATCCTTAGTTGATGTTGCAATAAATTGGTTTAGGAATCTACCTCATGGCTCAATAGAATCCGTGGAAGCATTAGAGGCTTCTTTTATTAAAAGATTTAGTGATTTTGAGAAGCTTAGTGATATAGAGCAATATAATGAAGAAGAGCACAGTGAAGAACATGATATATATGAATCAAAAGATCTTATATCAGAGTTTAATCTTGTCAAAGAAAAGACAAATATGTTGAGGAAAAGACTTCAAGAAAAAGGTGGTATTACTTTTACAAGAACACATGAGGAGAGAGGAAGGTGAATCACCAAGTGATTTTTATATAAGATTTGTTGATAAGCTAAAGGGCTACGGTATAATTTTTTTTCCTCAGGAGTATGTATTGGTTGAGTTATTTGTCAAAATTTGTTTTCCTCATACATGCAATTTACCAATTTCTTAGAGGGAAGATTTTTTTCAGCAAGTTATAGAATGGATAAAAGGTTTAGAGGATGCTTCTTCTAAAGATATATATGCTGTTGAAAACAATGATATTGAATCTGATTTTTCTGAGATTATTGAAGAATCTAATTATAAATCTGATAGTGAATCTGAATTTAATGATATTGAAAGTGATAAAGATGAATATATGTTTAGTGATGATGAAGAGTCTACTACTGGTGAAGATGTTGCTGATTATGATATTGATATAAAGCTTTATGAACAACAAGACAATGATAAAGATATATGAAACCAGTAAGAAGACAACTATGATGCAGACATAAGTGTTTGTAGTGATGACCTTACACAAGAAGATATGATTTCAGAGGTTTCACTACAAGATTCCAACGAAGAAGAAATTTGCAGCATCATGCAAGAAGACAGTAACAAGATAAATGAAGAAGATAACTGTTGTTCCCTTCACAGTGAACAAATTGCAGAGATTTTATCTTTTGAGTATATTAGATATTCAGGAAATGGAAGCTTTGAACTTTCATGTCCAACACATATTGATTTTGACAAGGAAAATGAATCACTACATTCTGATTTTGACATATGTGATGTTGTTTCTTCTTGCACTCCTTTTTCATTAGGCTACAATAAAATTTAGTTTGATTTATTAGACGATGAGGTTTTTAGTATGGTTTCAGATTTAGCAGATGTGGAAATTCCAAGTATTGAGTTGAGTACTGATTTAGAGAATAGTGTGGATTTTGAATCTTGTCTTGATTCTAAGTCCACCTTTGAACTATTTAATAGTGGTCAATCAGTGGCTCAATTTTCAAAGGAAGAAATTAAATGTGCTGGTATTTTCCCTCCCACCCACCACATTTCTTTAAAATTGTTTGATGATGATAAGCTGCAGGGTGCTCCTATTTTTGATGAAGAGGTTATTGCTCCATGTCCTAAGTTTGATCATATCCAAGGTGATGAGTCTTCTCTAATTTTGCATGATATGCAAGTGAGGGATGTGAATGAACTTAATGATGCTTGCCCAAACAATATGACAGAGATTGAGTATCCCTCCTTTCAGTTGAATGGTGAGTTTTTTAGTGTGGTTTACAGATGAAAGATGATAAATGTTACAAATATCAAACTATGTTCTTATTTAATGAATGTAACATGTATATGCCATACAATTTTTATCATGACAATTTTACCTAATGTTTATGGAAGCTCATATGAAGAATATGTAGATTTGTTTTCATATGATGAGTTGATACAGGATGTTAGTGGATTGGATCAGACAGATAAGAGTGGCACTATTATCCTATTTTTGAAACATGGGGCAGAGAGCTTTGTGTTTGACAGAGGTAAGAGTTGATCTCAGTTGTGGGGCTTTGGGCCTCTTGTAGATATTAAACATATTGTAAAGTTGTTTTCCCTTTCAGTTGTGTGTTTTCTTTCAGTAAGAGGCTTCCCCGTTTTGAGAGGTGAAAGTTGAAAATAGGAAAGTGAAAAGAGATAAAATCTGATTTTTATATTTTGAGGTGGCTTGCTACTCCAAAGATCTATGATTCTTGGTATAAACTTGTATTTAACCATCCTCAGTCAGAGCCACTGTTGGTACTAAAAAATGCAACAAGGTTTTTGAGTACCTTGTTAAAAAATTTGCATTTTGGCCCCTTATGAGAACTTTTGAGCCTTTTTGCCCAAATGCAATTCTAAAGTTTTTCATGCATATCAGGTGTTCATCACTCTTTTTTAGACATAAGAAGACATCCCAGATCGTCATTTTCAATTTTTGAGTCATTTAGTGATGTCTTGTTTTGAGCACTTGTCCTTTTTTGCATATGCTGATTATAGTGTCAAATTGTTGTAACTTGCCTACTTTGCAACTGAATAACTTGCGCCCTGTTGAGTTTCATAGTTCGCCACTTTGGAATTTTTAACATGTATATCAGAGAGCTTATGTTTTAAATCCTAAGTCATTTTGAATCCATTTAATAAGTTTTTAGTCTCCCCAAAGTTGGTCCTGTAGAACTATCTTGTTTCTCTGTCATGTCCAGATATCCAAATAGCCTACTTTGAGCTTCTGCAAGTTGTACCCACTTGAATAACCTGCATAATTGAATGTTCCCCCATGTTGAAAACATGAAAGTGTACCCATTTGAAGAGTTTCAGACTCATACCAATCCAGTTGTTCACTTTCCCAACTTGATTCCAAATACAATTTATGCATATTTGCTGAGTTTAAAATCAGAGAAATTGTAAGATGCTAACTTTGCAAATTGATGCCGATAGATTAGTTCACTTTCAGTGCAAGCTAGTTGAAGATTCATGTTCCATGTGTAAAGGTGAATCAAGTTACAGAGGTTCAAGTTATGGGGGCTCTTTTTGATTAGTTTGTGAATCAAAATTTGAAGACAGTTTGTGTAGTTTGACAGTGCAAAGCAGAGGTTTTTAAAAGTTTTAAGTTATACAATGGAAAAATGAAACCATGGAAAGGGGAGCCCATCCCTATGGAGAAGATTAAAAGTATTAATTATCAAGAAAAGTTAGCCATTAATGAGCAACACTTTGAGGAAACTTTCAAAAATCTGAAAATGCAAGAACACAACCAGCCACATTTTTGGTCATATCTCAAAAACTACGAACTAGGTTGGGCTGAATTTTGGATATGATTAAAGCGACCATGCCAACAATCTACAGTAAAATTTTTAAACAAATCTGAGTTGAAACACAAAAGTTATGGCTCTCTGAGTATTGGTATAAATAACAAAGTTTCAAAAATGCACAGAGATATATCCCACAGGCATGGGGCTGTGAAATTTTTTAACATTCATATACTCCAGCACTTAGTATATGATTTGAAGAAAGAACCAAGAGGCCATTTGGTGGGTTTCTTGGTTGAAATTTCAAAATTCTAGTGGGCTCCATTATTTTGGAGTAAAAATGCATAAAGTTAGTCTCCATGTCTCCAAGTCTCCAAGTCTCCAAAGCCAAGAAAATTATTCAGAGACTTAGAGACTAAAGGTAGTCTCCAAGTCTCCAGATCAAACCATGGTTAAGAAAAAGTTTATGAGACTTAGAGACCACATGGTGCAGGCTAACCGCGGTTAAAGTGTAGTTAAGGTAAGGTCAAATGAAATCATTCAGAGACTTAGAGACTAAAGGTAGTCTCCAAGTCTCTAGATAGACTCAAAGCCAAGAAAATGATTCAGAGACTTAGAGACCAAAGGCTTGTCTCCAAGTCTCCAAATCAAATCATAGTTGAAGAAAACTTTCAGAGACTTAGAGACAATGAGAAAAAGGCTGACCATGGTTAAAATGCAGTTAAGGTGCGGTTAAGTAAAGATCTAGAGACTTAGAGACTAAAAGTAGTCTCCAAGTCTCCCAACAAACTCATGGTTAGCAAAAAAGATCATGAGACATAGAGACTAAGTTAGTCTCCAAGTCTCCAAATAGATTGAAGGTTAAGAAAAATATCATGAGACATAGAGACTAAGTAGTCTCCAAGTCTCCAGATGAGCAAGGGTTAAAAGGTGAGTTAAAAGGATAGTTTAGAGCAGCAAATCAGCATGTGACAAGTGTCAAAATCTGGTGGAATCTGGGCATAATATGCAGAAAATTGAGGAAAATGAGAAATTTTCAATACATAGAAATATATTAAATGGAAAAATTAAAGTTATATGCATAGTTAAACATAGGAAAAGATATAGTTTTTGGCAAATGTATTTTATTTCAGATTTGAAAATGCATTCCGGGAAGAATTTTCAACACAGGAAATCATATTTTTTGCAGAATAATGGAAGATTTGGACAAAATGAAGATTAGATTATGGAGATCAGATTTGCACAGAAAGAAGAGATAAAATATGTATATTTCATTTGCAAAATCAGATTCATATTTGCTTTCCCGGAGATTTTTTGAAGAAGAATGAAATCAGCTTTTCTTAGATTAATATCAAATTTGGAAAGCTTCTCAGTGGTAGAATGAAAGAGTTATAATGAGGATAAAATCAGATTTTAAAAAGACAAGTGGACTTAAAAATAGATTAAATCAATCAGATATTTTGAAGACTTGAAATGCAAGTAAAATCAGATTTTTGAAGTCACTGAGAAGGATCATATTTTTGGAAAAAGAAGGAATGAGTGCAAATCAGATTTGAGAGAAGGACAGATGTTTGATAGACATAGTTTTTAGGGTTTCTTCTCTTCTATATATCTTCTTCTTTTCTCAGTTGTAAGGGTTCCTTTCCTCTGCTCTGTTCTGGTTTTTTCCTATAGATGCCCAGAGCAGGTCCTTGTTGGTCTTGTGGAAATTTTATTGTAAGTTATACTTCTATTTCTTTGTATATTCATGAAAGCTTATTGTCTGGATGTGTAGAAGTAGAATCCATTAATAGAATACAGTGTAGTTTTCCCTCTTTCATATTATCTTGTCTCTTTGCATTTTGTTTTTGCTCTAGTGTGTTTCACTTGTAAGGCATTTGAAATACACCTACTACAAGGTAGTTTGTCTAATTATTTATGAGTTCCTTTCAAGGAGAGGACTAAGTTTCATAGATGATTTTAGAGAGCAAAGCATTGTGATAAGGATTTGATGCCGATGTATGTATATGAGAGGATAGTTTGTAAGGCACTCTATCTCAGCTGCATGTAGTTTGTAAGGCACTCTACAATATCTCTATTGGTTTATCTCTACTTATTCATGTTTTCATTGACTCTTTGCCCAAGGGATAGGCATTGGCCTAGGATATAGTTTGCAGTTTGTTCTTCATCCAATATCAAAATCATTTCAATTAAATATACTTCTGTTACTAAGAACAAATGAGCTAAAATCATAAAGGACTCATATCAACAGGATATTGTCCATTTTAGTGATTCCTTAGAGAGTGAATCAACTAGGTTATCCCTCCTTAAAAGGAAGAAGGATGAAAGTCCTTGTATCACTGGTTTTTGCTATATTTACAACTGTGGTTTGTATGGTTAAGTTTTGCATTTGGTTATGCTTGGTCATTTGCAAGGTGTTTCATAAGTTGGTGTAACAAAGATACATAGCAAATCAGTGTCCACATTAATATATACTGTATAATCAGTAATCATAAAGAGGTAAAACCTGCTTGAGTATTTGTGGAGCTCAAAAACAAAGAAGGATCTTATCCAATCCTTAGCAATTAGGCTTTCCTTGTATCTGAATTAGTATTAGAAGGCATAGTGTTCAAGTAGTCATTTCAAGCACTGTGATTCATACAAGAAAAATCCCTAACAAGGTCATTTATCATTTAATTTAAAATGATCATCTTATTTCTATGGCTATGTTTAGTTACAGTTAATGGAAATGATTGTTTCAGGAAGGATTTGATGATTTCAGCAATCGACAGGGAAGTTACAAAGAGATCAGACCATCAATTTAGGTATGCTAGAGTCGCATCATTATTATATTCTTTTGGTTTTAAAAAGTGGTAAATGTATCTCTCAATGATCCATCTTTGCAATGTATCTAATGTCATTTCTAGTACTTAGAGTTTATCAACTTACCCCCTAGGGTCACAGATCTTAAACTTAACTACACTGAATTAATGAGAAAAAAGTGTTGAACTCGTAGACAAAGCTTTCTAGTCCAACTTTCTTTCCTCTAGCATTTCTTTCAAGTTTCATTGAACCTCAAAAGTGTGAACCTTATTTCTACCCAAACTGGAATCAAAGCTTGCATTACGAGTAGCGGAAATGATTCCTACTCATCATGTTGGTGATGTATCTCTAACACATTTGTAATCCTAGATTGGTTGTCCTATTCTCTATCTTCATATCAATGTCATCATTTTCATTATTGAATGCCAATGTAAATCACTATTTTCAAAAGATAGTAAAGAATTTTTTTCCATCTACTCACTATTGCTCTATTGTCATGCAAACATCACTGAGTTTTATGCTCATTGTGACATTTGTGTGTCACCATTTTCTTGGGTTATATAATTTCTTTGACATTTGAGCTCTATGTGAATCATGACATGTCTAGCTCCATCAAGGACTTACACCAAGCCCTCCTTGGGTTTGCCCTTTCATTGTATTTAACATGTCATTAGCAATGCTTCTTGTGCTCATTTGTATCTCTGGCATGGCTGCACCAATTATTTTTCTTATATTCAATAATGGTGCTATCAATTCTCATGACATTCTAACCATGCCATTTTAACAGATGCTAGAAATATCCATATATAAAACCACAGAGCCAGTGCCTCCATTTAATAGAACAATACAATTTTTTCAAAGCAGAATAAAACATTACAAAAATGTTTGGTTGTGTATTGATTACCCAAAAAAATGCACTAAAACCATGGATAATGACATACCTCAAGATTCTAAAAAATCTTTGTCATGTTGTTAATGATTCCAATCAGAAAAAGGCAGAGTTTGCAAGAAAAATATTATGGAACGGTACAAAAGATAATTTTTCATCTAATTTGGTTGGCAATTGAAAATATTATTTGATTTGGAATTGGATTCATCTGATTTGGTCAACAATTGAAACTATGATTTGATTCAAATATGATTTCATTGGATTTAGTTGACTTGAAAACCAGTGGAGTTTAATAGTAACCTGCTGGTTGTTGGGTGAGTCAGTGAGTTTTGTTGTCTCGGGTCAACCGAATTATATTTGCTGGATCTTTTAGTTTTGGTTTAATGATTATCTTATTTCAAAGGTATTTCTTTTATTATATGATTAGTATCCTTTAAGATTTATTTTTGAATTGTGCAAGCATTGGTTCGGTCTTGGATTTTCTTAGTATGATAACCCTATATTCTTGAGATGTATCATCTTGATAAAAATCTAGCATGTTGCAATGGTAATTTTTTTTATTTGAAATCTCCACTATTTTTCTTCCTTTTGTTGAATGGCATGTTCCTTTAGGAGTCACTATGAGGAATGATTTTTAAAGAAAGATGGTAATGCATAAAATTATTGTTTGAAGCTGAATGTGCAATGCTTAACGACACAATCTAGTGATAATCAATGAAACCATATTATATAAACCCAAGATGTTTAATTTTGTAGGTGTCATGATGTCTCTTAAATATTATTAATTGAGCTATGTTTCAATGCAAATTGTAGTTCTATTTTATCATTTCCATCAATATTAAACGACATGTGATTGTATTCATTGTTTAATTTTTAAACAGCTTGTGATGCCATGCATAGTTTTCATGATTTCACTAACATTTTGCCAAAATTTAATCTATGTATAACTCTGAAAAAAATAAATTATTGCTATGATGGCTTGATTAATCAATCTGCCTAGCATCTATAAATTTGTTAGCTTATTCTCTTCTTGGTGCTTATAAATTGCACCACTTTAGAAAAATCTTATAATCATTGGCTTACTATGTTAAAACAAGAAAGAATTTGTTGATAACTATCCTGAATACAGGAAACAAGAAAGAATTTATTGATAACTATCCTAAGTACAGGAAGATGCATGGAAATGCTTCAAAGCATGTCACAATGGTTACTGAAATGAGAAATATTGTTGATGAATGAGAATTAATGTTTTTATCACATACATAATAATATGACTTAATATGTAATGCAGGGCAGGTGGCAGCTTTTGATGTATTTTCCATGTAAATTATGGATTGCAATTATTTCGTTTGATGGCTCATGCCTCTTCCTTTCTTCAAAGAACATATTTTCTTTGGTAATGGAGATTCTATATTTTTGCTGCTCAAGAACACATTAAATACCATTGTGACCGTATGTGCATGATAATAAAATTTAGAACATCTATATGATTTATTTCTTTGGTGATAAAAAAATTGTTATACATTATTGTTACTCAAGGATACATGAAGTACGATTCTCTCTAAATGCTTATAATAACTAGAATTCAGAATATCAATTATTAACGGTTGGTATGTGTATAGTCAGAAAATGGAAGCACTTCCATTGTAGACATGTTTAGCCTTCCTAGTAAGTGGTTTGGGGTCATGGAAAGCACCTTGAATGGGTTCCTGATCTTGACATGGCTTCCCCCCTATTTTGTCCCTCTTTCCACTCCTATTTAGCCTGATTTCTGCATTCTAGACTGCAGATTGGTGATTCTGGGCTTCAGGGTCAGGGTCGACCTTTTAGGTCTATTTCGACCTCGACCCTGACCTAGGTAAGGGTCAACCTCAACCCTAACCTAGGTTAGGGTTGACCTTGACCTTGACCGAGGGTTCAGATCCTGGGGTCTCACAGTTTTTGGAGGTCGGCCTTTGCAAAAAGTTTTTCCCGCTTCTGGGTCGGCTGTTTCGGGTTCTGAAGCGTGTATTCCTAAATTATATTTAATATAGGTCCTCTCCTAGGGGTGAAGGCTTTAATGGGAATTTAGTCCTCCTATGTAGGCCTCCTTAGAAGATTGTGCCCTAATTCCATATAAAAAAGAATCTTTCTCTCTCATTTTCTCTAAGTCTAAGAGGTCTAACTATCATCAAGCATTCCTAATTGAGATCAAGCATTATAAAGTGAAGTTCAAGAAAGAAATCAAGCAAGATTTCAAGAAAGAATCCATTCATTCAAGTATCCATTTTCATGAAGGAGATCCATTGGAGGCCATTGAAGGATTGAAGCTACATAGTCCCCTTTTGGTGATCTCTCCATCCACCTTCTTCCAAGCCTATTCCAAATTCAAGAACCCATTCAAGACTTCATGTTGGAGATATATAAGCAAGAGATTGAAGACAACCTACCTTTCTACATTCCACATTTTGAAGCATACTTGTGGATTCAAGGATTCGAATCCGCCACAAGGACTCTTTCAAGCAAGGTGAATTTATGCATTCACTTTGTTCATTTCTGCAATTTCGATTACATATATTTAAGGTTAATTCCAAAACTAGGGTTTGACCAAGGCAAACCCCTCCCCCACAACAAACAAACCTCTTTTTCTTGTAGGTATAGGTTCAAGATTGTAGTTTTGAGACCATATCTGGATACCCTTTTCGACTTTCTTGTGGACGACGCGAACAGAGTCACTTTTGGATCTGTGCAGGTCAGGGTCAACATTATTAGGTCAGGGTTGACATTTGTGGGTCAAGGTTGACCTTTTTCATAAGATGAAATTGGAACAGAAAATAATTTCTGGGTTTTGTTCGTCTCTACGTTCCAGTTCAAGATCAACTGTCAGTTTTTATAGAAATAGTCTACAAAACTTATAAAATAGCATTCTTTGATCTGCAATATTTCAAGGTTAGTGCATTTCTTCTATTTCTTCAATTACTACCATATATCATTTCCATACTTATAATTAACATAATTTAAGGTATCCCGTTTGTTATTCTCCTTTCCAAATAGTTGATTCATTTGTGCATTAGCCCTTCCTTGGGGTTGATCAACTTGGATCTCCCATTTGTGCATTTGAGGATAAAAAGGAACATCTTATCTTCTCCTTAAATCAAAATTGCAATACTTAATCAATACAATTCAATTAGGGTTAAGGAATTCAATACATTCTAGGCAACTTAAAGAACAATTTACACATCAACACCTTACATTTCAAGATAATCATAAAAATCATAATCAATGAATAAATCAAATCAATTCAATCATTTTTATATTTTACAATCCATTAACAATTCCAATCAACCATATTTTTATATTCTACATTTTGGTGAACCCACGATAGACAACTATTTCTTTTTGGTGTTAGATTTACATTGTTTATGCTAGATCTTGCATTTTCTTTCAAATTGTATTTCAATTCAATAGATCAAAATTTTGTGTTAGTTTATTTGCATTGTATTGGTGTATGAGCTTTACCACATCTAGTCCTACTTATAGTATCCTGGTTAGAAGAATCTATAGACTTATGGGTTCCTTTCCTCCCGAGTCTTCCTCTCCTTTCCTTAGGATCCCAGATGATAATTTGATAACTCATGATTTTAATCCTTCCATGGAGCATAACTCTTTTCACTTATCTCATGATGAAGATGACGCTTTAAGGGTTCCTCCTGAACAAGTGCAAAACCTTTCAACCAAACTTGATAAAATGGGAAATTGGCTTATCCAAGAAAACCATAATCAAGATTCTATTCAAGCTATAGAGGCTCTTAAGAAAGTTCTTCGTGATAATGATCAAGGTATTAATTTCTTGTATAGTATTACTCAACTTGTGAACTTGAATGTTAAACCCTTAGCTCAAGAGGCTCAAGAGTTAGGATTCACACCTATTTTCACTAGTGTAGGACCCTCTTCTGTTCCTCTACCTAGTATTCCTACTTATACTCCTTTGATAAAAACTTCTCTCCCAAGCGTACCTATTCCTATGAGTGCTCCACCGGTATCTTTACCAACCTCACAACCTTCATATCATAGTGTGCCTTTTACTTATACTAGTCCTCTTCCAACTGTGGTGCCTAATGTTCCACCGGTTGTGTCTTCTATTCTTGCTGCTTCTTACACTTTTCCTAGTGTTCTTAATATTGCTATGCCACCTATTTCCTCTAATGATTCTACAATTATTAGTTTGGCTCAAACTGTGTCATCTTTACAACAACAACTTGCATCTTTAACTCAATCTAAATTTATCATTCCTACATGTGAT
>MU223488.1:498163-534096 GCA_018584345.1 Thuja plicata | reverse complement strand
CAAGAGGATCCTTGTTTGGAACTGGCTATCATTCCTACTATATTGGATATAGTCCCTCTTGCGAGTTGCCCACCTACTCTAAATAACATAAACCAAGATGGGGAGGGTTGACAACATGCTTGATTGGATCATCCTTTATGGTATCATTTTGTGTGTTTGTATGTTGTAAAGTGTTTCCCCCGTAATGTGTTTTTAAATGTTTGTTAGATTATTTTATACGACCCTTTTTACATTGTTGGTGCAAGGTGATAAAGGAATCAAAACTGTTGTTCAATTCCTCTATATGTATCGACATTCTTCTATATGTTATTTCATGCTATGTTGTACCTGTGCTATTGTTTGTAACTGTGTTCCTTGTATAATCTGCTTGGATCTGTGACATGATAGCACTAATTCTTTTTGGTCTCCAGGTTGTGGTCCGAAAAGATTCCTCTTCGTAATTCTTAAGTTTCTTTCCTCCTTTGTGATTGTAGTTCTACTTTCTTTGGGGAATGATGTCAATTCATTTGCAATAATATTATATTTCTATGTACATGTTATCTTATGATCACACTAACCCCACATTAGGTAGATCCCTTTTGTGTTCTTATGTATGTTTATGTTTTATTTCGCTTGATTTGTCTTCCTTTGGGGGCATCTCGGAGTGGAAACGTAATCCGTAGAGTTGCTTATGTTTCTGTTAAAACCATTGCTCCTGTTAAAGTGTTAGCAATGAATTTAATGTGGGGGCATACACTCTACTCACTTTTTGCACACACGCACATTCAAAATAGTTTTCAAAGATTCAAAACTTTTCCCTTTATGGATTAAAAGAAGCTAATCCTGAAAGCATGGTCACATTTTTACTTTTTTAGGATCTCTTGATCCCTCCAGTTTAAAATTTACATGGATCTCTTGATCCCGCCAGTTTTTCAATTTACAATAATTTGATCCCTTTAAGAATGGATCTCCCTGATGGGTTTACTAGTGAGTAGCCACATTCACTAGGCAGTTCAATTCCATCTTTCCAGTTACTCCTCTTGTGTGGTTCACAATGAGATATAAGTTCTCATTGGGCGAGATAATCACACCCATTCTCTCTCTCCTTAACTAAGTGATGTCTCTCTTATCATGATCTTAGGGTTGATAAATAATTAAGTCCCTTGGGGGCTTGAGGGTTTCTTTATCCCTTTTGATTCCAATAAGATTGTCTTTTTTGTATATTCTCCTTTACCAAGAGTATGTGTTGAACTCATACTCTTGCTAAAGTGGGGGCTAAATGTATAGTCAAAAAATGGAAGCACTTCCATTGTAGACATGTTTAGCCTTTTGAGTAAGTGGTTTGGGGTCATGGCAAGTGCCTTGAATGGGTTCCTGATCTTGACATGGCTTCCCCCCTGTTCTGTCCCTCTTTCCACTCCTGTTTAGCCTGATTTCTGCATTCTAGACTGCAGATTGGTGATTCTAGGCTTTAGGGTTAGGGTCAACCTTTTAGGTCTATGTCAACCTTCACCCTAACCTAGGTCAGGGTTGACCACAACCTTGACCTAGGGTTCAGATCCCAGGGTCTCACAGTTTTTGGAGGTCGGCCTTTGCAAAAAGTTTTTCCCGCTTCCAGGTCGGCTATTTCGGATTCCGAAGTGTGGATTCCTAAATTATATTTAATATAGGTCCTCTCCTAGGGGTAAAGGCTTTAATGGGAATTTAATCCTCCTATGTATGCCTCCTTAGAAGATTGTGCCCTAATTCCATATAAAAGAGAAGCTTTCTCTCTCACTTTATCTAAGTCTAAGAGGTCTAACTATCATCAAGCATTCCTAATTGAGATCAAGCATTATCAAGTGAAGTTCAAGCAAGAAATAAAGAAAGATTTCAAAAAAGCATCCATTCATTCAAGTATCCATTTTCATGAAGGAGATCCATTGGAGGTCATTGAACGATTGAAGCTACATAGTCCCCTTTTGGTGATCTCTCCATCCACCTTCTTCCAAGCCTATTCCAAATTCAAGAACCCATTCAAGACTTCATGTTGGAGATCTATAAGCAAGAGATTGAAGACATCCTACCTTTCTACATTCCACATTTTGAAGCATACTTGTGGATTCAAGGATTCAAATCTGCCACAAGGACTCTTTCAAGCAAGGTGAATTTATGCATTTACTTTGTTCATTTCTACAATTTTGATTACATATATTTAAGGTTAATTCCAAAACTGGGGTTTGACCAAGGAAAACCCCTCCCCCACAACAAAAAAACCTCTTTTTCTTGTAGGTACGGGTTCAAGATTGTATTTTTGAGACCAGATCTGGATACCCTTTTTGGCTTTCTTGCGGATGGCACGAACAGAGTCACTTTCAGATCTGTGCAGGTCAGGGTTGACATTATTGGGTCAGGGTTGACATTTGTGGGTCAAGGTCGACCTTTTCATAAGACGACATTGGAATGGAAAATGATTTCTGGGTTTTGTTCATCTCTGCGTTCTGGTTTGGGATTAACTGTCAATTTTTCCATAAATAGTCTACAGACCTCAAAAAATAGTATTCTTTGATCTGCAATATTTCAAGGTTAGTGCATTTCTTCTATTTCTTCAATTACTGTCATATATCATTTCCATGCTTATAATTAACAGAATTTAAGGTATCCCCTTTGTTATTCTCCTTTCCAAATAGTTGATTCATTTGTGCATTAGCCCTTCCTTAGGGTTGATCAACTTGGATCTCCCATTTGTGCATTTGAGGATAAAAAGGAACATCTTATTTTCTCCTTAAATCACAATTGCAATACTTAATCAATACAATTCAATTTTGGTTAAGGAATTCAATACATTCTAGGCAACTTGAACAATTTACACATCAACACCTTACATTTTAAGATAATCATAACAATCATAATCAATGAATAAATCAAATCAATTCAATCATTTTTATATTGTACAATCCATTAACAATTCCAATCAACCATATTTTTATATTCTACAGTATGTAATCAAGGTCCAAACTTCCATTGCAATTAAATACTACTTCCAAAATGGCTCAATTAAATATTACTTCCAAAAATGGATCATTTCTTATAGTGCCTGTATGTTGAGGCTGGCTTGTAAACTTTCTATTTCTATGACAATGTCTATTTACCTTTTTAAAAACAAAATCTCAAATTTCAATGTCATATTTGAGAATTTGCATGTATGACCCATAGCTGTTGGTCTAATATTTGTGAGTGAAATATAGTTATTGTGACCTACCTAGGGTTTGCACAAGTATGTAAAATAATTTGTGCTTTTGGATCTGCGCTTTTGTGACATTCATGGTTTTGAAAATGAAGACATTAATCTCGATAACCTCCATGATACACCTCTATCCTCTTCAACTCCTCCTATATTGTTACATATCATACTTGTAAATGCTTTCATTTTCAGTCCTTTAAAAATAGTGAATTCATGCATTTTCATTATGTTCACATGTGGTTCATACCTCTCCAAAGTTTTGATTGATCTCTAGTCACTCTTAGTATTTGTTGGAATGCTACTACCGCTATTTTCATTCATTAGCACTCTTCTTTCCTTTTCAAAGCTTCTTTTGACCCATGTTATTCAAGGATTCCTATATGGTCGCTTCATTGATTTATTGTTTCAGTGTTTTGTAACCTTTGTGAGTGATTTTTCTCTTCATTTCTATTGTTATTGTATATCATTATCATAGGCTTTGTCTTGATCTAGGATTTGTTCAATATAATTCAATGGCATCATTCTTTGTTCATGACATGATAATTAATCAGTATGGAATATAATCCCTTCGTTCTTCTTCAACAATACATGGTTTTGATATTTTCCATTATTGGTTTTGTTATAAAGCATTTTGAATCTGCATGGTTGGTAGGTACCTCTTTTAGAAATTCATCCTAACAGTAACAAATGTCATTATAGTAACCTCACTTTAGTCACAGTTATTACAATGATGCCCTAGGTACTTCCTTTAATCATTATCTTTGTGCCCCTTTTCACCATCTATCATGGGCATTGCACTATTCCCCCTTCACAATCTTTGGATATCTGCTATAACAATCCCCTATGACAAGACTTTTAACTATTTTCTTCATCTTTATATGTTATTTGTATCTTAGTGACTGTATAACTAGTCTTAAAGACCACTATCTTTAACATTTTTTGTCACATTATAGCCCAATCTTCATTTCCTTCATTGAGAGAGTCTTTTACTCTCTTTTCATGTTATGGATCTCCCTTTAAAATTATTCTCTCTCAAGGCATGTGTCTTATTTTCACTTCATAAAGTCACTATCTTAATTTCATATGATTATATAACTATGGTATACAAGGACACCTCCTCACCGCTCAAACATGTCCATGTCCACTAAGGCATTTTGGGGCTGGTCATCCATGTGATGGTCAAGAGACATTTCCAACTACCTCATGGATAGACATACCCTACGGCGAAGAATGTTCATAATGGCTTAGAAAAAAATCATTCTTAGATTAAAAAAAAGACTTAAACATATCATGACACATTATAATAGCGGTATAACATGACAACTTTGTAACATAAGAAATAAATGTATCATGACAACATAGACATCAACAACTATAGTATAACAACAAAAATATATATCATTATTTAGGTTCATTTTTAATGATATAAGTTATACAATAGTTAACACTAACAACAATGATTTGGATTTCTGATTTCATTGATCACAAAAGTTTCCAACAATAAAAATGTTGATGTGGTACTAGAACCAACTATTAGTGCCAGCTGCAAAAGATATTAAAGGTGCACTCGAAAGATTATGGTACAGGATGGTAGTGTGTGAGACGTGCAAAGAAAAAAATTATTTTTGGAATGTGGTGGACATGTAGGCTTCTGCAGACATCACCCAGCCTCATTTTAACAATGTCATGTTATATTGATGTTGTTATAAAGTTGTTCATTAACTTGTAGATATTTGTGTCTATCTATCTATCTATATTAAATTTCATAAATATTTTCATCCTGCCACCATCTTTTTGTCCCCATCTTGGAAATACCATGAAACATAGTTGCATAATGGATATGTTGAATGTTTTCTTATTCTTTATTCATTGCTCTCCTAGATAATGCCTCTTGTCTCCTGTCATCACCCAAATGTTCCTACATGTTTCTTGTCATTCCATCCCAGAAACATCATGAAACATAGAAAAATACATGATAATGCTCATAATAGCTAGGAAAATACATGAACATGTAATAGCTAAGCCCTTCTCTTAATTGTCGGAACTATGTTGTGATAGGATCAAAAATTCATATACCATTTTTATCAATCACACCACATTGATTATCCATTTTCATATGATCTTGTGAACCAAAAAAAATGGTTTGATGCTAAAATTGAGCAAATTTTTTTTAATGTAATGCTTAGAATCAGACAAAGTACCAAGCTGGACATCTTTCTTGGGAGTATATATAGAAGATGTACTCAAATTTGTGAGTCACTAAAGAATGAGAACCAATGCATTTCAATTTTTTGGTTTCTACCGTAGGAAGCAATATTTTTTCTTAAATACTTGATGTTGGGCTCCAAGTTGGTTCCCTAATTGGTTGCTTACAGTATGTGATTTTCTTCAACAAAATTAACCATATCTTATTGTAAAGAGTTGAATTTTTCATACAACAAGTTATTTTTCTGTTAAATAATATCCTTGTATGATCTTTATCATGTTTCTCAACAATGGTATATAATCAAATGAATTATTAGTTGCACAAGGTTCATCAACTATTTTGAATAAATCATTGGTGTCAAATATTTATTTTCTCAACACTAGCTTAGGCTCCTTGATATCATAGTTGTAGTTCAAGACCTTGGATTCTTGTGATAACTAGATTACTCTTAGTCATGAAGTTGATTATTTGGGAGTGATAAAATATCGGGAAGCTATTATGGAGGCCCTCCCTCATGAAGGGAACAAACTTATACAACAAATTTTGATAGTTTGCGTTGATGTTGTTCCTTTCACTTGTTTATGTCATTTACTTGCAAGTTTGCTAACAATCCTCTAGTACATGTAAATAAGATGCATCTATATTTAAGGATGGTACAACCATATACAAGAATGGTTCTTATTTCTCTTTGCATCTACCTATTAGAATTAACTTCACATAAGCAAACTCTTGTTTGCATTAAGGTTTTGTGGATTGTTCAAGCATTCATGTATAGGAACATGTTTGGAGTGTAAATTGAAGGATGGAATATATGTACATATGTGGGTATGTTAATATTTGCATAAATATATTAAGTTATAAATCAGCTAGAGTTGATGTTGTTAAATCTTAATTTGAAGCCTCTAAAGTTGTTCTTAAGTATTGGTACTTGTGAGCAATAAGGATTTCTGGGAAAATCTATACCAATGAGACGAAATACCATTCATTTCTATACTTTTATAAAAATTACTAGTGTCATATATTATTTTTTTTGTGAATATTTTTATTATTATAGTTTATTTCAAGGACCATTTATATACCTATGCTGAAATATGCTTATAGGATTATAATGATGATTTTTTTGGTTTTATTTTACAGGTAATAAAATTCTATTTATTTGAACACAATAAACTGGTGATGGTGTAGGAGCAGAAGAATTGTCCCTCTAGAAAATGTGTGTTGTTGTCACCCAGTCATTTGTCTTAGCTGCTTGTATAGTTTTGTGTTTCAACTTTCCTAGCTTGGGCAATATTTCTATAATTCTATAGAAAAAATTCAAGACTAACTGAGCATTTATTTTTTTGAGATTACACAAGTAATTTTAATTTGATAAGGTTTAAAAAATAACTATTTTCAGCACATGAAAGGTCTATAGTCTTAGATGACGGGTAATCTCAAAAGCTCTGACAAAAATAGTGTAGTTTGTACTAGACTATTCTGATTGCACTAGTGATCATTCCAAGAAGCCAAAGGACATTAACTCTTGTCTGCCTTTCTAGCACTTTCATATCTTTATGAATACAACAAAAGTGAACTCTTCAACAATTACATTTCTTGATAGTGATACATTTCTTCTATAGGCCTTGGTATTCAATGTTCAAGAATAAATATATTTTCAATAATCTATTTTCTATTAAAGATGGTTTTTTTATGGTGCATGATGATCACAATTGTTATCTCTAACAATTAATGTGATATCACAATCTTTTCATCCTTCTAGTAATTCCTATTTATATATTGAATTCTTTATAATTATTATACTTATCCAGAATTATGATTCATGGCATGAGTTTGAACCATTTTAGAAAGTCAAACTAGAGATTAAGTAATAACTCATCTCAATGGCTCCAGAAAAAAAAACACCAAATTCTTTTTGCTTCCTGCTTGGAAATCTGAAATCAAATACAATATCATATATTACCACTTCTCATAAATTCCATCATTCTCATCTACATAGTTAAGATTAATGCATTTTGATCTAAAGACACTCATCCATTTTCTTAGCCATGCAAGTTTATGGAGGGATACCATATAAGTTTCTAGTGGAACTTCAACTGCAGATATTTTTTAATCTCAAAGCCTAGTTTTCAAGCCCTATAAATGTAAATTATCATTAACAACAAGCCCCATTGAACGGGTTCTTTGATGATACACACTTTGAGTGTACTAAGGCAATTTAATAATATATGACTTACATTGATAATATCCTATCTCATCATGTAACCTTTTCAAGTCCCTGATTCTCATCTTGTAAGGATGTTTTTTCTTCTGTTGATTTCACATTATTCATTGTTTATGTAAAAGCTTTTTATATGTAAATAGATTTGCATCAGTCAAATAATTTTATTTCAAGTGGCACCATCACACTTTTTGTACAGTTGGGGGACCACCTTACTGGTATTGATTACAAATTAATGAAATTAATATGACAAATGATATGAAGTAAACATTGATTGAAATTTTCTTATCAAAATTTTGTAGTAACTTTGGTGTCTTGACAATGCTCTAAAGTTTTCAAATATTTTCTCCAAGAAGGATGTTTATCAATTCATAATGTGTATGATACATTTTAAGAACTACAACACCCAAAAATGATACCTCTATGGCTTGGATTTTGATCTAGTATTTTATCTGTAATTATAAATTCTATGGGTAAGCACAACTCCTCATAGAAACATTTTCCTAAAATTGAAAAAAATAAAGCACTTATATTTTGTAGGAAGCAACCTAAAAATGAATTTTATGGAACATAAAATTAAATTCTCCTAATTTGATCTGATGCACGTATTAGTGGAATTTTTATGTCTACATGCACACAAAATTTGCACCAACAAACTAGTTTTCTCTCAGATACTAAATCTACCTCTTCATCTTGTCATCGTATTTATTTGATCATGAGAATGAATGCATTTTTGAATCTAGATGGATATTGTTTACTCACATGAGCTTTGATTGTCGTATGGCCAGGAGATAAATGTAAGAGAAAGAGTATATACATCAACATTACTCAAGGTTATTGATGATATAATATAGGTAGGTGATTTTTATTCTCCTTTTAAGAGAAGGCCAAATTTTCGGAAATTCTTTATAAATTGCGAATTAAAAATTCTTTCAGTAAATTGAAAATGCAGTAGCAGGGATCAATAAAAAGGTATTATAATTTTACAATATGTTAATAATTTAGAAAAACCCATATTCCACTCAATCTCCACATAAGGTATTATATTTATTTGCCTATTCAGATGCTTTCATAGAATTCAATTATTTTTTTGTGATGTGAGGGGTGGAATAAACAACCATTCTCAACAACTATGAGGCATTATGAATCGTTGTAGGATCCACAGGATAAAACTTGTTCTGAGGATTGGCTTGTTTTCCTACTCTGTATCATTCTTCAAATTTGAACAGGCCTTTTAAAGGGATTTTTCTTCAATTTCTAAAGTGAATTGTGAAGTTGTTACTAATTATTAGACAATGTAGCAACACTCAACAATCACTTATTTTGTTTTTATTTTCTTCCATTCTATCCATTCTGCAATAACTAATTTGACAATCATTACAACATACTTGGTAATGTTCTTTCTTCAATTATGGTTGCTACATTGAAAAAATATCCAATGGCCATGCATAGCAGTTTGGATCTTGAAGCTACATTAAATATATTGAAAATCACAATGATTTGAATCTAATTGAAAAAGTATTTTTGACTTTCATTTCCTCTTCTCATGATCTTTCTAATTATAATTTTGTCAATGATAAAATCAAAAACCCTATCACCTCACCATTGCACACAAATAAGTGTGCAACTGTTAGTTGTACCTATTCTTGGTGTTCTTACAAAATTTTCACATGTACATGGATGAATCTGAATTCACAAAATGAAATTGGGTTCAGACATGAGAGAGGATTTTATTTCAACATCTATTATCAGTTGAGATAGAAAATTTTTCTTAGTTGTAGTTGTGGTTGAAACTCATCTTTGATGCAATTGTTGGTGGTCCTTTCAGTTAATATCTAGGAGATGGAATGTAGGAATAATTTAAGAAAAAATTGTTGGTAATTATGGAATAAGGTACTTTTCTACAAGTGTTATATTATATATTTTGTATCTAGGTTTTGTAAGATTCACTAAATGATGATAAACACCATATTTAAAGAAAATATGTACTTTGGTATCTGCTTCCACAATATGCCTCTGATGTTTGATTTCAATTCTTCACTCTAACTAGCTTTTGATGATCTGCACAATAAATGGATTTACACATGCAATTACTTATACAATCTAGGAAATAATAAATTTACATTGATGAAATACTAAATAAAACTCTTAAGTATAATCTAAGTTGAGATCCACAAAATAGATAATGTCATAATAAACAAGAGCAAGGACCGTTAGACTCCAAAATTACTTGAAGATACTTTACTCTCTATTCAAATATGTGGCCAAGATGTTCAATTTAGATGCACTAAAATATACGATATATCTCATAGTTTCTTTTTTTAATCTTATCAAATGTAATATTGTTCTTGAGATTTTTTGTTTTTCTGAAAAATTCTGCTATGAAAAGATAAAATTTCCTTGCGATCAACATCTGGCTGACCTTGTTTACAATGTGCATGACTTAGTGTTCTTAATTGACTATGGTCTTAGGAAAATTCCTTTTTTAAAATGATAAATGGAACAGGATTCAGAAAATTCTTATTCTTACCAACAATCAAGAATCAAATATAATTTTATTCCCACTAACATTCAAAATAGATTGATGCAGCAACCACTGAAAGAAATGAATTGGCTCATCTCAAAATTTCTACAGAGAGCATGTCATCCTATTAACAACATTGAGGAAAAAAGTTTGAAAAATTTTGCAAAAAAAAATATTTAGTAGAATAAAAATTGAATCATAGTAAACCACATCAGATTGTTGGTAAAATTAATTTCTCCCTCTAAGTATGCATATACTTATACTTGAAATACAAAGATTGTTTTTGAATTTGTTATTGATTAACTAAATGCTTCTCACATTTCCTATAAATCTGCTAGCACTTAAGGGCATGGTACTTTATATTGCATAATAAAATGGACGATTGTAAACCACATCTACAAGATGCCAACATAGAATAGTTTGAATGTATTTAGTTTCTAAGTTTATAGTAGTTTTATCAAAGTTGGTTTCTAAAGTTGCTTTTAGCATTTTTCATTGTTTAATAAGTGCCCTATCACCACTACTATCATTATCATTATACCTTGTATTTATAACTTATGATAATACCATATATTGTCATCATCATAGTCCTATTTGGTTTTCTCCCCTTGAACTATAGATGGAACAACCTGAAATCATGTTTAATGGAAAGTACTAGTATACATGGTATGATTATTATTTAAAGGTTACTAGCTCAATAGAAGCACACCTGCTTTACAAGTAGGAGGATGGTGGTTCGATTCTATCACGCCCTTATATGACTAACTCTATGAATAAATTAATGACTAAATATAGGACTAAATCAATGACTAAATTTGTGACTAAATCCATGACTAAATCTGTGACTAAATACACAACTAAATTCATGACTAAATCTATGACTAAATTTGTGACTAAATCTAGGACTAAATCCGTGACTAAATCTATTACTAAATCCGCGATTAAATACATGACTAAATATGTGACTAAATAGTTTAGTAGTAAATAGTGTCACATTATAAATGACTGAAAATTAACTACTAATAGTCACGTGACTAAGTTTAGTCATTTATATATAATTTTTAGTAGTTTTTTTAGTCACATATTGCTATGTTTGTACTAGTGCATGACTTATTTCGACCCTTTACGATAGAACCCTTGTTCTGGCATATGATCTTGTTGGGATATTTGCGTAGACTTCCCTTTAAGTTTTTGCATATTTGACAAGCTTTCAAGATGGAAATTCTCTTCACTCTATTGAAAGATAAAAATAAAATGGTACTTACTGATATCTTTCTTGATATTAATGTTTCTTTATAAGCTAAAAGATGTATATGTAATAATGTCATTATGAAGATTCAAGTGCAAGCCAATAAGGTGGCCCACTTAAAAGAGTTACTATAGCATTGGGGTAATTCTCCTTGTATGGTTTTTATAGTGTCACCTAATATTTTTGTTTCTAGTGAGAAGTCTTCACCCCATGGTTGCTAGTATGGTCATACTTCCTTTGATTTCTACTTATATATGTCATCTTCCTAGGCTCATCACCAACCTTCTAGTGGGGTAAGGTATTTTAAGACTCACCACTCATCTTCACCACCCTATTTTAGTTTGACTTCTAGTTCACCTACAGACAATGTGATAACCTCAGCTTCACATGGCTCTCGCTAGCTAGGTTCTAACAGAGACTTTAGATAATCCGCATCTTGCAAGTGATTCTTTCTGTTGGATTTGGCTATTTCTTCAACCAGAAAGGAGAATGAAGAAGAACATATCAACAAGGAAGTATGGTCCCTTTTGGACCCTTATTATGTCCCCATTGATGTATGCATAAAGAAGGATGATTGTTATGCTTCTCCTTCTTTACGCACTACTTTTGCCACATTGTAGTTTCGCTATCATTTTTGGGCTCTGCCCACATTTATTTTTTAAGCTGACATTTTGGGCTTTTCTCATGTGAATCTCATGGAGTGAATTTATGTCCTCTTCGATTTTTGTGAATAGTGTAGTTTTAAATATATTGTAATTGGAATAACCTATTCATAAAAAAAGACCTATTTTTTATGAAGAATAAAATATGATATTGCAATATTACTTCTAGAAAATGCAAGGAAAACATCTTATAATTATATAAATTAGGATAGGGCTCAAACCCTTGCAAATTAACCAAGAGACAAAAATGATATGGACTCACAAGTAAAACTATCCAGCAAAAAGCTAGAAATAGGTAAACATAACAAAAGATTGAGAACAACAAAAAATCAAGCACAAATAGCAACCATCCCTAGAAACAATCTCCAACTAAAGCAAGGGGTTCTTAACAATCTTCTATTCTTGATTAAGCCCCTTTAGTAAAATTAGAAATGAGCCATTTCTTATATTTTCCTTGGTCTGGGGGAAGAATAACAAAAGTCTCCAAAGATGACAAAGATGCCAATAATCCCAACTCTTTTATTTTCCTTTTGGTACACCTATTCTCTAATTCCTTTTTGAAGATCGTAAGGGAGGTAAATTTCATGCTCATCATTTGTTTGCTAAAATACACATCATCCTTCATTTTTTCAAATGCTCCGAGTCATATTTTCTCCTCTGTAACGGGCACTAACTCATAGATTGTCTAAAACTAAATATTTATACTATCCCAATTATCATGTCTATTAGGAATGTCAATTTTTGCAACCCAAACTCTTTCATCATGAACCAACTCAAAATAATCTTCATCTCTACTTTTGAATTTTTCCAAAGACTCGAGCCTATTAATATTCTTTTTGGTTATATGTAATTGGGCTAGCATCCATTTGAGAATATCATTATATTTTTATAGGCTACACACAACTTATTAAATTTTTCCACAACTTCAAGAAAATAAGCGTTGTATAAGGATGAAGAATGAGAGAGAGGAGGGGCAGAAAGGGTATCCAAAGAGGGGTTAATACCCAAGTATGTTTTTTTTTATGGATAATTCTGAGGGGTCCACTCTAACCTAATCGATTAAGAGAAATAAGAATCATTAGAATTATCAAGGACCTCAAACAAATGACATTCTTTTCCTTGATAATATTTTTCATCTTAGTAGTTCTTTGAGAGTTGATCTAGGTAGCTTTGGTGATAACAAGGAGGGAAAGTAAAAACCATATGATGAAGCCCCTTTGCACTCTTTAGTAAATATCTCAATAATTAGAGTAGGGTTCTTAAGGGTAGAATGGTTAGGACAAAAAATGTAAAATGGGTAAGTGAAAATAGTGTAATCTAAGAATAAGCCCTAATGAATGGGAAGCCCTCCCTTAACCCTAGTAGTAGATATTAACTAAGACAAAGAGTAAAATATATAAATATAAAAAATTAATCTTTTTCCCCATGTCTCAAATGGCTAAAGATAGGAAATAATTTAGAGTGGAAGCATTTAAACCTACAATCCAAATTGGTGTACTTCATAAGAACTAGGTCGACATCCTTTGCTTTGTTAGCAGAACTGAGAGGGGGTGAATCAGTTGTGTGCCCAATTATCAAACTTTAAACTTATAAACCAATTATTTAATGAAAATATGAACACTTCAAGAACAACACCATAACAAAAGTATTTTTTGTTGAGGAAAATCTTGTTAAGGGAAAAACCCCAGTGGAATTAATACCCTGAAATAATGCACTAGAAATATTGTATCCATGTTAGGAGATCTATCCCCATTAGGATTTTATTATTACATCTAGTACAAAGTCCCTATTAAAGGATATACCATGTGGATATACAAAGTGGTAAGGATCTAAAATATGTGAGATCAGACAGAGCAGGTGAGTTTATATTAGATGAATTCACTAACTTTTGTAATGAGCATGGTATCAAAGACATGTTTCTGCACCAAGAACACCACATCAAAATGGGATTGTTGAAAGAAGGAACAGATCAATAGTTGACTATGCTAGAACACTGATGATAGAAAAAGGAATCACCCAAATATTCTAGAGAGAAACTGTCAGCACTACTGTTTACACACTAAACAGAGTACAACTAAAGAAAGACACTAAGAAGACACCTTATGAGATATGGTATGGATACACACCCAATGTGAGTTATTTCAAAAATTTTGGCAGTCAATGTTATATCTTAAAGGATGATAGAAATGGAAAACTTGACTCCAAGCGTGATGAAGGAATTTTTCTAGGGTATTCTACCAAGAGCAAGGCTTACAAACGTCTAAACAAAGCCTCTGACAAAATTATTGAAAGTGCAAATGTAAAGATAGATGAATTTGCAGAGAAGAATTAACAAGAAAGAACTAAAGAACTAGAGGACTACAATAAGTTCACTTATAATGAGGAACCTAACACTCTACCCTACCAACAATGTAGAGCACCTGAGCTGCAAATCACTGCTCAAGGAACATCAGGCTGCAAATACTGACGGTCAGGATAATGATCAAGAAAATGTGCAAGGTGATGAAGAACAAAATGAAGATCAAAATAATGATCAAGCTAATAGACAAAGGACTGTACCTATACTTGCAAGATATGTATGAAAGAACCATCCAGAGGTCCAAATCATAGGAGATAAGAAAGCTAGTACAAGAACAAGAAGTAAGTCTTTAAACTCAAGTTGCTTAATTTGTGAGTTTGAGCCAAAATTTGTCAATGCTGCACTAGATAATGAGGAATGGATAAGTGCTATGAATGATGAGATTGAGAAAATTGAGAAGAACAAAACATGGTCACAAGGAACAAAGGATATTCAGGAATAAGATGAATGAGAAAGGAGAAGTCACAAGGAACAAAGCAAGACTAGTATGCAAAGGGTATGCACAAGAGGAAGGTATAAACTATGGTGAGACCTTTGCACCCATTGCTAGGCTAGAAAGAGTGAGAATACTACTTTCTTATGCTGCATACAAAGGATTCAAATTATATCAAATGGATGTCAAGTCAGCATTCCTAAATTGAATACTTGAAGAAGAGGTATACATTGAGCAACCAGAAGGGTTTGTAGATCCAGACAAGAGGAACATGGTATGTAGACTTCACAAAGCCTTGTATATTTTAAAACAAGCTCCAAGAGCCTGGTACGAAAGAATTCATTCCTATCTAATAAGTATTGGATTCATAACGACTAGTGAAAACAACAATCTTTATTTAAAAGAAGATACTGATGCTAACACTTTGATTGCTGAAATATTTTTTGATGACATCATATATGTTTGCAATGATATACTATGCAAATCATTTGCTGATGAGATGAGCAAAGAATTTGAGATGTCTATGTTTGGAGAGATCAAGTTATTTCTTGGTCTACAAATCATTCAACAAAGTGAAGGTATTTTCATTACACAGTCCAAGTACATCAAAGAGTTCCTGATGATATTCAAGATGGAAGAATCCAAACCAGTTGGAACACTGATGGCTACTGGAAGTAAGTTAACAAAGGAGCACAAGACAATAGAGGTAAATCAGACTTTGTATAGATCAATGAATGAAAAAATCATGTATGTTGTACATACTAGACCAGATATTGCACATGCAGTAGGAATTGTTGCTAGATTTTCTGTTAACCCCAAGGAATCACATATAACTACTGTGAAAAGAATCCTAAGATATCTGAAGAATACTAAGGAATTCGGCTTATGGTATAGAAGAGAAGGCAAATTTAGACTAAAGGTGTTTACTGATGCTGATTGGGTTGGAAATATTGATGACCGAAAGAGCACAAATGGAGGAGCATTCTTTATGGGTGACAAACTTGTCACATGGATTAGTAAGAAGAAAGGGTGCATCTCTCAGTCTACTGTAGAAGCAGAGTATGTTTTTGCTATTTCAAATTACTCAAATATTGCATGGATCAAACAACTGCTGGAAGACATGAATATGAAGATCTTAGAACCAGTGATTATCTATTGTGATAACATTAGTGCAATAAACATTTTCGAGAATCCAGTCATGCATGCAAAGACTAAACACATTGCAATCAAGTATTATTATTTGAGAGAACAAGTTCAAGAGAAAGAAGTGACACTTGAGAATGTGCAATCAAAAGAATAGTTGGCCAATATCTTCACCAAGCCACTACCATAAGATACATTTGAGTACTTGAGAAAGAGACTAGGGGTCAAACCCTTGTCTACCAGTCAATAACAGACTGAAAGTTGCATCAGCTTATATATTATCAGAATATCAGAAATGTTGATGCAAGAAAAAAGAGAAGAACTTCAAAGATACATCTATATATAGACAGGAATATAATAGAACCAAGCACTAGAGCATAATGTTGTATTTCTGATGGATAAGGGAAATTCAAAGAATATATTATGGATAAGTGGAAAACGATTATTTGACATGAATGTCAGAGATTTGAAACAATTGGCAACATACACTGTTTCAATATTTGATTGGCATTGTTGTCAAAGGGAGAGAGATTATCCATATTATCACATTCTTCTGAGAAAAGGAAGAGAGATTATATCCTAAGGGAGAGAAAATTGTTTGAAAGATTACACAAAGATAAAGTTGCTAAAAAGAGGACAAGACATCAAAGTAGAAGAGCAGTCAGAAGGAGAGAAATTGACACCAGAAGAGATTCAACACATTAGAAAATAGAAAGTTGCAAGAATCAAATCTAAGCTAAAATAGAGCTTAACAAAGTTCAGACATTTATCCATTGTCAAACAAAGATTGGTAGTTTGATGAATCTTAACAATTGTATTTCATATTGCATTAGAAATAGTATAGTGTGATAATATAAGTTTTGTTGCCATCAATGCCAAAGGGAGAGATTGATGACATATAATTAATTGAATGTTTGATAATGTTAAGTTGAAGATAATGCAAGGCAGTAAATCAGTTAATGGTTTGTATTATCATTGATGTCAACTTGATATCATTTGTACGGTCATGAACATAATTTCAAAGACTTCAGAGAATCAATGGAACAAAGCTTATGCTTTCGACAATGCATAAAAGTCAAGTATTCACTAAGTGACAGACAATACTGATAGAGTGCACACCATCGGTAAAGCCAAAGAAGAAAAGTCACAGTGATACTCAACAAGGTGAAGACAGTGTTGCCCGATGAAGAAAACCATAGGTTGCCCGACACGCTGAAAACAGAGTTACCTGACGAGTAAAAATCCAACGATGCCCGATGGACGGAGATCCCAAAGCTAATTGGAGTCACACCAACAGAACTAACAGTTGTAACCGACGACTAACTAAAGATTTGACCGACGGAATAGAGAGTTCAGAAAATGACAAAATATCTAGCTGGCAAGAGCTAAAGATAGACTTAACTGGTTGTTTTCATTGTTTTATTCGACTAGAGTTAAGTGATTGATTTAAATCTGATTTGTACAGTTGGCAAGAAGATAACTACAAGATAAATCGGGAGTTATGCTTTAAATTAGATTGGCTGGATTGTTTTTCATGCCAAGAATCAAGAATTAAGGAATATCATGTCTATATAAGAGACAAGCATTATTCATTCCAAATACATGGAAGGAGAGTGAATCGAAAGAGGATGTTGAAGAGAAACTGATGAATGATAACTTCATATAGTCCTGATTAATCAAGCTAAGGGAGAGCTAAAGAATTCTGTAGACACCGACAAATAGTGAGCACAACATCACAGAGCAAAAAGTGTGGAGCATAGATAATTGAATTGATATATTGATCAGAGAGGTAATGTACTTAAATAGATTTGAAAATCTGCAATTCAAGTTGCATTAGAAACAGGTCATTTTGTTTCAGTTTAACCATTAAAGCATCAAGTCTCTTAATAAAAGAGGACTTAACAGTCTTCTATATATTGAGGTACATCCCAAGGAGTGCCAAAAAGGTTGATTCATGAAAGTAGCACTAGATTTGCTTAAAGCCTATTGACAGTCTAAGAAAGAGGCTGATTCATGGATGGTAGCAAACTGAGTTGCCCGATACTAAGTGACAACCTATATGTATAAAATCCTCTAACAAGGTCACACCTAACAGTGTGTTTGTAACCTTTAACAGGGTTGGCTCTTAACATGGCTCACTTCATAAGAGTTAAAATTTGGGGTACCGGTCCCAGTGGTTTTTTTCCCTCAACAGGGTTTCCACGTTAAAATCCAAGTGTTATGTGTGTATGGTTTATTACTTTAGTGTTTTACATTTCACATATGCATTTCTGGATATATCGGTATACTCTTCTTATTTACTGTATTTCGGTAAATAGTTATACTGCATATCGGTAATCAAAGAGAATAAGGACAGACAAGGAAAACCGACAGACAGTTAATCTTTATAAGTATTTCATGGCATGCATCTTGTAGGGACATAATAATGTGAGGTTTATTTAATTGGTGGTTAGTGATTAAAGGATAAATTTTTGAGGTCACGGATTCACCCCCCCTCTCTCAGTTATTACTAACAATATTGAAGATCAATTCTAAAGAAGTAAATAAAAAGGAGAGGGGTAGGTAGATAATAGAGACTATTAATTATCTATGAAACTAGTAATTACCTGTAGGAACATCAACTGCACTTAATCTATAGGTTAAACCTGGTGTGGTTTCCTAAGCACTTTGTTGATGCCAACTCAAAATACTCAAAAGTCGTTGGAGTAGCAAACAGAGATAGTGGAGAGCTCCACACAGAGAACATAATGAGATTCAATAGCATCTACAAAGTCATCATAGGAATTTTGATAATGTACCTATTTCAGGAAGGAAATCTCTATCTGGATGACAAACCCTTCCATTTTTTTTTGTAACAATTCGAACTCCCCAGGTGTGTCATCATCGATAGTGTGTATTCAATATAACAATACAAAACTTGTAGCAGCATACTGGTGGATGGGACCTGACGACGACCAACATTGGCATTCTCACAGATCTAGTAATCTTGTACATTGTTGAATTCCTGAACCGCACACCTCCTCCTATGCTGGAAGATGCCATTCTCTTTATGAATGCCTTATGGTTCAATCTTGAGCTTGGATCGACCATTGAATATTCCAATTTCAGTTGCATTGCGCTGGGCCGAGTGGTTGAGCATGTGACTGGCTTGGCTTACGGGTGCTACATTGAGGAGAATATTCTTGATCCATCTGAGATTGATTTACAGGTGGTTCTATCATATTTGAGTAGATCACAAAGGAGAAAAGGTAGTTTCCCTTGCTAAAACTAATGGGCAACATTCTTGTATGGTGGGATTACATTAGAAAAAAATGCATACTTTTGGTTTGATGCAAAATTATCTTATTTCATCTATGCGCATGCCTATGTATTTAGTTATTTTCTATAGTTTGGCATGCTCCTTAGTGACCAAATGTAGAGTAATTTATTTTGTTGTTGTTTTGGGATAGCTTAAAATATTTTTTGATCTTTTGACCATTATTTTTTTCATAAAATGTTCATTGACACCCTTCAGTTTCTGCGGGAAGACAAAATAACTGTTGTATTTAGATTTTTTTATTTTATTTAGTAGGGAACTTTGAAGGACTTGAAGGTTTATTACTATTTGAGGTAATTAAGGGTTTAAACAAGAATTGTTGTCAGACCTCTACATTTGTTTACTTATTTACTTTGCAATTTAATCTTCGTTTGTCTTGGAGTTTCCAGTTTCAAAAGAAATGGAGATAATAAATTTTAATATTTTTAATTTTGTTTTTAGTTGTAACCTTTCCTTATGCTCCTTTTTTAGGCATTGTAATGAGTGACAAAGGGATTGTTCTTAACAAGGATGACAATGGAATTAAAGTATTTGAAGAAGTGAATGATTTTTTGCTTCTATAATTACATGAAGTCACTACACATAATATATATCAATATTGGGAAGGAGTTTGGCCCACTGATATTGGGGAACAAGTAGTTATTCCTGAAGTTATTAGAAAGCACACGCATGCAACAAAATATCTCATTGTTAAAGTTGATTTGGTTTATATTTTATATTTTTATTTTTTTGCACGGGGCGAGGGGGCTCAATATTCTTTAAGCAACTCAGATAACTGCAATCAAATTTTATGCTTATGAAATGATATGCTAAAATCCCTTACATTCCAAATTCTAAAAATTCTAAATAAGAAGAACAAAATGTTTGAACTTGTTAGAATCATATATTTTCTATTATGTATATGGTCCTACTATTAATTTTTTTTTTTTTTTATAAAATAAACGTTATAAAATTTACAATAACATTTTTAATCTACTGCGAGTTTCTTCTAATCATCTACTGCATTAAATTTTGAGCTTTAATTCATATCAAAAAACCAATAGATTTACCAAGTTTATGTTCCTTGGCGTAGGTTTCAAGGATGTGTAGATTTGGTTCACGAGGGAAAACATCATCTCTATGAAGAACTTTTTTTCCAAGGAAATGTCAACATGCAACTAATATTTTAAGACAACTCAAGAATAGATTTGAAATAAACTAAGCATATCGTAAATTGGTAAACAAATTTAGGTCACTGTCAATGTCCAGCTAAGCTATATGTTCAACAACAGGGGAAGTAGTCGGCTATAGACTTCACAGGGGATCGGTACAAACCCGTGGCAAGGAGAAGTGAAACGATGAAAGAAGGGGCTGGGGAAAGTTCTTTTCTTTATATTGTGTGTGGGCTGATTCCATCGGAGATAGGTAAAAAGCTTTCCAAGATGGAGTACCTGGTTATGCCAAAAAATAATCTCAGGGGTGATTCCCAAATCACTTGGAAATTGCTTGAGGCTTTATGTGCTTGAATTGGCGTGGAATGAATTGAGCAGTGCAATACCTGAGGAATTGGGTAATCTTCTCTGTCTAACAAACCTAAATCTGTTTTGAATTGTTTTGTGAGAGGAAGTGAAAGTGCTAATGGTGTTCCAATATTGAATGCACGCACTAACTTCTCCCTGCTAAAAAGGTTTGATTTGGCAGACAATCATCTTGAAGGTAGACTGCCTCCTGCGTTGGGTCTACTTTCTCTGATTCTCTCCATTTTCTCAATAGAGAGCAATGCCATAAGAGGAAACATTCCTGAACATATTAGCAATCTCACACGACTCACAAAATTGTATTTGGGTGGCAATTACTTGGACAGAGCCAATCCTTCTGTGATTGCAAAATTGCCCAAGTTATGGGTGTTAAATCTCGATCACAACCAATTGGAGGACCCCATTCCAATGGAATTGGGTAAGATGAAAAGCCTGAAATTCATCATTGTGTACAACAATACGCTCTCTCGAACAATCCCCAAGAGCGTGGGAAGCCTCGAGCATCTAAGAGACTTGGATTTAAGTATCAATAAGATGAATGAAAGAATACCGCCGCAACTCGGAGGCTACCCAAATCTTGAACTCCTAGACATGTCATATAATCGTATCACAGGAAACATTCCATTGGAGGTTGCCAATCTTCATAATATTCAGTTTTATTTCAATCTATCGAACAACCAATTGACTGGGCCATTCTTTGGATCGCTTGGGGGTAATGCGTATGGTGCAAATAATAGATCTCTCTTCCAAGAAGTTATCAGGCTCAATTCCTAATGTTCTTAGTAGCTGTGTAGGACTCTATTATCTCAATGTATCTGATATTGAGATTAAAGGAACTTTTCCAGCATCTTTCAGCAACCAACTAAAAAGCCTTCGAGACATTAATTTCTCTTTCAATATCTTGGCCTTCCCACTGGAAGAAATAACTAGTGTAAAATTGTTGTTACCACCAGGAGTAGAGAAGTTGCTGCAAATATGAATGCCTACAAGTATGAAATGCAACACCTATCAAAAGAGGACAGCTGGAGGCTGTTTTTCCTTTTTTGTGTTTCCAGGTCTTGAGAGAAATAGGCCGCATGAGCATCTGGAGAGCGTGGCTCACAAAATTGAAGAAGAATGCGGGAGGTTGTCAGTGGCAGTTAAGACAGTTTGGGCATCCCTGGCAAGCTTTTCAGAATTACGGGAGTGGCAGTCAAAACTGGGGAAATTAAAAGATGCAGTAGGGACAGAGGACTCCACGATGCAAATCCTTAAGCTGAGTTACCAATCTCTTCCTCCATATCTCAAAGCTTGTTTCGCTTGTGTTTCTCTCTTTCCAGAGGACACACAAATATCTTTCTCTAGACTATAAATCAAGAATATTTTATATACTTATGGATAGTTGAAGGGTTTATTCCACAAGAAAAATACATAGACCAGTAATTACTACTAATTTGATTTCAGAAAGCTCTACTCATCACTAGCGGTTTCTTCGCGCTCTTTCACTCTCTCAGAATCCAGAAATGTCAAGTATTCCACACATTTGTTTGATCGTCTGAAACTACTGCGTGTTCTTGACTTGAGCAGCATTGCAATCTCTACACTGCCAAAATGTGTTGGGAAATTGAAGCTTTTTAAGGTTCTAAATTTGTCTAGTACAAAGATCAGGGAGGTGCCAGATTGTGTTAGAAGACTCAGGAGTCTTGAGTATCTTGATCTTTCTTATTGCACTACCATACAACGTGAACGTATACCTGATTGGATAGGTGAGCTCAAATCTCTTTGCCATTTTGATGTAATAGATTGTTCAAAAGAACTTATCAACTATCATATGCCCAAGGGAATCTCAAATCTCATGAGACTAAGAACACTGAGATCAGAGATATGCACACTAGCTCCTGAAGATAATGAACTAATAAATGTTAAAGATGTCGGCAATTTGATCAATCTCCAGGAGATAAATTTTTTTTTTGAAGATCATGGAGTGTTGAGAAGTTTAGAAGATGGCATCCTTGAGCGTCTGGTAAAAATGAGAATTCTGGGAGTACAGAATAAGATTCCTGCAAGAGACGGTGATATAGAAGAATCTACTCTTCTAGCTTTTCCACAGAAAATGAATGTTATGAAAGACCTTCGAGTTCTTGGGCTCATTCGTTTCTCTGTACCAAGTTGGATATGTGGTATGGTAAATCTGACAGAACTTACATTGACCGAGTGCAGTGATTATGCTTTGCTCCAAAACATGTCCAACTTACAGATATTGGATTTAATTAGGGATTCGAGATGCGGAGAATTGCCAAAGAACTTTGGCGGTAGTGGAGGATTTCCTAAGCTGGTTAGGCTGGTTATTGCTCACTTCTCTGATTTGGAGGAGTTGCTGGCGTTGGAGGAGGGAGCAATGCAACATCTTCAAGTGCTAGGGATATTAAATTGTGTTTAGGTTAAGAAAGTTCCCTAGGGATTGGAGGTGTTGAGGATATTAAAGAGAATAGTTCTTCACAAAGAAAGGGGTGAGCTAGAGGAGGGGTTAAAGGAAGGCGGGGAAGATTGGAAGAAAATCAAAGCTAAAAATCTCGATATTGAAATAAGGTTTGATGATTTGCTCAAGGGTTGGAATATAAAACATTTTTGTCTCAGCTATTTTTATTTTGAAAATTGTGATTAATAATTTATATTTATTTAAAATAATTATTTTGCTAAGTTTATTTTTTTAGAGTAGGGGAGAGGACCCAGTAGTTGTGCACCCTAACTTCGGGCTTCTCAAAAACCTACGTGGAAATTTCAAATCACTCCCATTTTTTTACAGTAGCTTACTTGGCGAGTCTCTTGCTTATAACTAAGGTTTTAGAGCCACATCATCAAATATGATGCCACTTCAGCATGCTTTTTGCCAAGGTGTCCAAAATAGCCCAAAAAAAAAGTGAGACCAATCATAGTGAATTAGGTACCCCAATAGTTGTGTAGCTGATGTGGCATCACACTATTGGCTGCTTTTTAGAACAAAGGGTACATTTCATTCAATTATGGGTAGTCATGATTAGCAAAAACAACTTTAAAGTCACAACCATTGGTACAATGTTGTCAAAAATATTAGATATTAAATCAACAACTATGGGTATTAAGTTAAGAACTACTATCACAACCATTGGAACGTGTTCAACTACTGGGTCCTCTCCCCTAGTTGTGGAGGCTTGGTTATGCCAAAGGCAACGCGTGTATATTTTTGGTTTTAAACGAATCAATTGTAATTGTTAAGAAAGCTCCTACCATTGCAATTGCTCATTTGTATCAATAATTTTTATTATATTTGATTGGTTGTTTATTTAAATAGATAAGTAATTTGTTTAGTTTGTTTTTCCCTCTAATTTCTCTAGTGAAATATGTGGGATAACAATTGATCACTTTTAAAAGTATATTGTATTTTTTTTTAAAGAATATTTAAATTTATGTTCCTATAATATAGCAAAAGTATTTTTAAATGACAATTAAATATTTTTATATTTACTTTGTATATTATATTTGAAAATTAATTATCAAAACTTTTATATTCACTTCTTAAGGGGGTCTAATTCATTTTCTAAGAGAGAAGTAGAGAAGGATAGTTGTGATTAAGAGAGTGGCTTCGCTAAAGTCTTATGTAGGATTGCAGTTGCTAGAGTCAATTGTAGAGGATAGTACTCACTGATTGGTTTGATTGGGATCTACCATAATCTCTTCCATCAAGGATTCTTCGTAGGAATCTAGGTAGGGCCTATTTGTGAAAAGAGATCCTTTATTTAGTTCTGTAAATTGTGTTATCTATGTATTGTTTGATGTTGTCTAGATGGCGTCTGATAAATGGATTTTAGTGTGAGTTAATAATGATGTTAAATTATTTCTCAATGAGGAGCTACTTGGAGCTACCCCTACCTTGCTACCCAGAGCTAAGGCAGGGAGCCATACTTTATTAATGAGGTTGGGAGGACTAGCTATTATGTATCATTCAACTGGTAGCTTGATAGGGGTGGCAACGCCCTACTGTATATTATTTCCCCCACCCTATAAATTATATGGCACTATGGGGCCCCCCTCACCCCCTCCAATAAATTGTTAATAGTGGGTGGGTGACACTCTAGAGCCATGGAATTTATGGGGAGCGGGGAGAATAATATAATAGTAATTTTAAATTGAAGAATAAAATTTCTAATTTATTTACATAAAATATATATTTAAAATTTGTATTAGTTTGAATAATTAAATTCTTATATCGTCTAATAAAATCTATGGATGTTTATGTTTTAAGTATTTTTAAATAATAATTATATGTATTAATAATGCTTCCTAGTAATTGTTAAAGTAAGTTTGTACAATTATAATTTGTCATTTACATCAACAATCTTTATTATCTATGATGCATCAGTATTAGATTGCACTTTAAATTTTAATAACACATTAGCACGCTTATATTGCTCAATTGTTAGGTAATCCACTTCTAGTGAAACCTTATTAGCTTGCACTTGAAATTTTAATAACACATTGTAAAACAAAAAATTTCTCTAGAAGAAAGTGAAACATACTAAAGAGAATATCCACCCTGAAAGCATTCCAAATCTAGTGAAAATTTTAAGGAAATTTAGGTCAAACGTCCTAATCAATTATATGGTATGAGGAAGGCTCTAGCCAAAAGATATTAAAAAAGTCACGAATCTAGGTTCAAATATTTTAATCTCTCATACAAAGCGTGAAGAGATTCTTTAAAGAATTTGACTACCCACATTACAAGTGGATCTTGGATGTCGAAATGAGAAAGTCTAGAACCCATGGTAATGCCATAGAAATGAATACACTATGCAAAGTGTACCAATTTTAATTCTAGAATAAAGGACCAAATGGTGTGGAAAATGACATTGCCACATAATAAACAAGGAACACAAATGTAATTTGTAGTTGAAATCTTGCACTAGCAGAAAATAGGAAAGTGCCAATTTTAACCATGATAAGGCTAGTAATTGTTAAAATGATATTTGGAACCCTCTTCTTATATTTTCACTAATTCTTTGAGGAATGGATTTTAATTTCATGAACCGTGTCAATTAGAATTTCCCCCATGATTGTATTGAAATTTTCACAATCTTAGTTAGAATGATGAAAAGACTAAACATTGACTTCCTTTCATGTGAAATCTCAAGGCCCACAATCAATACAATCTCATCAAAGGGTGATCTTGATCTAGCAAAATGGGGGACTGATAAATATTCTTTCATTGACAAAAATATCATCACGAAAACCTAAACCATTCTAGGAATGTTAAGATCTTATAGATTCTCATGCTTTTCAGATGCACTTAATAGAAGAATTTTCTTCAATATGAGATACATTCTATGAGAGAAGGGTGAAGTTTTTCCATGTATGTTAAACTATTGGCAAGAGAATTTGCTCTAAATCATTTGTATGTTGTCATTAATGATAACTAACTACATTACACATGTTTGCATATTAGTATTTGATCTAACTAAAGGTCATAATGTAGAATTGGTTAGGTCTACCAATTAATAGTACAGTTGACATTTTTTGGTAAAAGGTTCGATACAGTCACCAAGTTTCATATTAAATGTGGTGTGACCCAAGAAAAATAATTATCAAGGTATAATTTACCATATCCTAGATTTTCATTACTTGATGTTATGATTTGATTGAGATATGCAGATTTGTTTGGTAGTTTTCTAGTAAAGTAGTGAAGAATTCAAAAGTATAGTATAACATATCATTATGTGGATATATCAGATCAATATTACTTTTTTTTTTTTTCAGTTTGGAAATGTGAAGTTGACATCCGGGAACACTTTTGGTATATTATTTGAGGTCCACATTATGTTTTTCAATTAGATCTAGCCGATAGTTATTAAAATTTCATTGTTTTGGTAAATATTCTTGAGGTCGACCGAATGGATGATTATTTCTTGGTAGCAGATATATGAAATTGACTTAGTCAATCATTTTGGTATGTACGTAGGGATTTTTATGTGCGAAGTATATTGATTTGAAGTCCAAGTGATAGTAAAGAAGAGATATGTCATGAAGTGTATTTCCTTAGTATATTGAGCTTAATTGGAACTCTTTTGGCATATGTAGATGTTGTGTATTAGTTCAATCAATTTTTTGATTGTAGTCCATATATATATAAGACAATAAGCCTTCCCTTTTGTAATTTAGCAGTGAGCTCTAGGCTGTAATCCTGAATGCATGTGCATTTATTTTTTAAACCTTTAATAGGGTTAAATACTTTTGTAGAGTGTTTTCATTTATGGGTTCCATCGCCACCATATTTTTTCTCTTAACTAGATTTCCACGATAAAATATCTTGGTGTTATGGTGTTGTGGAAGTTTGTTTTATGTTTCAGCACTTTACTATTCATTGCATGTGGTTTATGGTTAATGAATCAACTAAGAAAAATTAAAAAATTGTAGAACACTAATTCACCCCCACACCCCCGCAAGCCCCTCTCACTGTTCCTTACTACCAACAATTGGAATCGGATTTGTAATCTTTATTCATACTTGTAAATTTTTTGGCTTCGGTCATTAAGTACATATATGTGCATTTTCCATTGATGTTAAATGGGGAGATATATTCATGTGAAAAAAAAGGGAGAGAAAGTTTCAGTATTGGGGAAAGATTCAGATAACGGAGAGAGATTCATTATGAGAGACATTGTAGAGAGACTCTAAAAGATATGTTTGGATACTGTTGGTAGTACCGTTGATTTGATTTCTTTGTGCATTGAATATTTCTCGCATCATATGTTGTGATCAATGTCAAAGGGGGAGATTGTTGGAATATTATGCATATATATGCTGACATTGATGTGTGGTTGTTGATGTTAATTATTTCTATTTTTTAAGATAGCGTTCGTGTGATGTTCAGTGAGATGTTTGGTCCAATATAGGTATTGTATTGAAGATCAGAATTTGCGGATGGTATAGTTGTTTTAAGGGATGCCTTTAGCTGATTCATGTCAACTTAAAGAGGTTCGCATGACTATTTAAATGAGTTATAGGTTTCTGTGACTAGTATTTTTTAATGTTCAGTTGTGGCAATGTGATAGTATTTGGTTTGGTATGGTTTGGCATTACAATATCTTGATATGTGGATCTATGTAGCATTTTTGGAACATTGATGTATGTCCTTGACTCGATTGGTTCATGATTTGGAGGCTTGCAAGCAATTTTTCTTTATTGACAGCCATTACTATTGTGTTCTTGAGGTTCCGTTCAGAGATGCTAATGATTTTAAATATTTGATTTGATGTGGATGTTCCTAAGGTTATTTGTGATGCTTTTGGATGTTTCTATATCATACTACTATTGTGTTGTTGGTTTGTACTGATTGGTGTGATCACTTTTGGTGGTTTTCTATTGGTGAGATCATGTTCTTCATGTTCTTGGTTCACTTGGTGATGTAGCATGTCATGGATACTTGAGGCATGGTTATTGGATGTTTAGTGTGTTCGAGGATCGAGTTCATAATCCAAGCTATGTTTGAGCCGGTGTGGATTGGTTCACATTAAACATTATATTGTATGTGATTGTAATTTTTTTAATTAGATGATGAGAGTTTAGCCGACCTTGTTTATTTATTCAAGGTTGATGAATTATATAAATATAATGATCTTGTGATCATGTATGGATGTGTATGAGTGTGGATGTGAGTGGAAGTGTGTCAGAGGTATGAGTGGAATCTGTAATTGAGGCAAAGATCTAGTGTAGAAAATAAAGTTATTTATGTACTTCAATGGAATTGATCCAGGCATGTTTAAGATGCTATTATCTAGTCCAGGATATGTGGATTGTAGTCCATGTGATTGATGTAACGCAGTGAGCCTTCCCTATTATATTTAAGAAGTAAGCTCTAGGCAGTGTGCTTGAATGCATATGTATTGTCATTGTAATACCTTTAATAGGGTATAGTGCTTTTAACACAGTATATCATCTTGTGGGTTCATCCCCAACATGGTTTTTCTCCTAATAGGGATTTCCATGCAAAAAATCATGGTGTTATGTGTTCTTTGTGTGTTGTGGATCTATGCTTTATGTTCATTAATTAAACATAAAATTTAAGGTTAAAAGTTTGTTAAAGTTCGAAGTGCTCGACACAACTAATTCACTCCCCCTCCTCCCCCCCCCTCAGTTGTATCCAACCCCATTTGAACTTTACAAGTGTGACTGTCTCCAACCACCTTTTTTTTGTGGATACAGACAATACTCGTAGTAAGAAAAACTGAAAAACACTTTATGTTTAATGAAATTAGCTAAAATAAAACCACAACTAATATATTTAATGATGTAAAGAGATTCATGGATGTGTATTCTTTGGATGTTTAATAATATTGTATCAATGTCATCCAACAATCTTTTACTAATAGAAAAAAGACATTGTGTAAAAACTAAAAAATAGTAAATATATAGGTTTCTATATACTTTCTATATATTTTATCAAAAAAAATATAAATCAAAAAATAAATTTTTTATTTTATTTTATTAGATAAATAATATTTAGCATATAATATTTGTAAGATTATAGATTAATATTATCTATATAATTTATTCCCTTTTCATGGTTCAGTAATAATAAATTATATATAATTTTGATATAATTTAATTATATCAATTGTGGAAGTATAGATTAATAATTTGAATGCGTCTAATTTCTTGTCTTTAACTCTTTGTTGAAGAGTGTAGGTAAGATGACATTTCAAAAAATTCATTATGTTAACCAATTTTATATTTTGAGTCACATCATTGTGATTTCACAAAGATAACTCTTAATATTTTTATTAATAGACTATTTAATTATATAGTCTTATAAGAACCCTTAGCAAAGGGCAATGAAAACCCTCATTAGAAAAAATAAAGTCCATGTTTTTTTATCTTCGTGGAAATAATTTTCTAGATGAAGACACAACTAATATTATTTTGCTAGACCTTTAAAACCATAACTCAATTTTGATCTTCATGTTAATAAGTAAACAATTTTTCTCAAAAGCGACTTGTTTCTTTTCAAATTTTTGTTGTACAATAAAATTATTTCTCTTATACAAAAAAATTAAAAACATATCAATAAAAAGTTTATCATTGATAAAATAGAACAAAACACACCTAACAAAAATATCATATTTTTTAATATTTAAATAATTATCTTTTAATTTTAATTTGCTAATATATTATAATTAAAATGATATACTTATCTTATTTTTCATATTGATACACTTTTATATAATTGTTCTTATTTTTCTTTTTTAAATCTTAAACCTACACTTCTATTTTTATTGAAAATTACATTGATTAGGAAATTTGTAGAAAAGAAAAAGGAATACACTTCTCAACAAGGAAAACTTACAAGTAAAAATTCAAACTAAATACAATTAACATACGTACACATACTATCAACTATCTACCAATTATAATCTCGCAGCTAATTGATAATTAGAGGTCCCACCCGAAATAGGTTTTGTAAAAGGGCCAATATTTCAACTATATATGTGAACCGATTGTAACCACAAGTGCTTGTTTCAATCCTTGTACTCTAGACGTTGACGTAATTTCTCCGTAATGTTCTCGACCCATTTGATAGCAAGAGGCAGAGGAAAAATAAAAGAAAACAGAGAACAGAAATGAAAAGACAAACAAATACAAAAATTTACTGCAAATTCTTTTATATTTCATATATTTCAAAATGTAAACACTTACATACGTATACATCACTATTCTTCTTTCATTTACATTAAAAATAGAAAAAACAATTCATTAATCCTGAATGGTGCCCTGTTTTTCTACCCTCCTGCTGTTGCTATAGCAATTATCTTTTCCTTCCCCTGTTTTTCCGAGACTCGTGTAAATGCCCAGCAAAAATGAGAAAGCCAAAAAATAACTTAAATGCATTTGATATTTAGTTTCAAATCCACGGTAGGATGGTTTTAGAAGTTATTATATTTATATTTTTTAATCTTAAATGCGTTGATTTAGAAAGTTTGGTAGAATGAATAAGACATTTAACAGCAAGAAAATGTTAAGATATATGGAGGATAAATAAATGCAAGAGTTGGTGATTAAATCTAACACCATTTTCGTCCGAGGCATACGCGGTTTCAGCTTCTCTGTTAATATCGAAGAAAGACTATTATTCATAGTGATTGTTACAGGTCTATAAATTTCCTCAATCTACTGATTAACTCAGGAAATATGAAGATGCACATCATGGAAAGGGGTTGTAATGGTGCACTAGTATATGTGTTCTTCACTCTCACTGTAATAAGTATAGCTCACAACTGTGACAAGTGCAATGCTGGTTGGGGAGATACTCTTTCCTTGGGTGCCTCTTTAAGGAAAAATCAGAAAATAATTTCAAAGAATGGAACGTTTGAACTGGGATTCTTCAGCCCAGATGGAACCAATAACTGGTATATTGGCATCTGGTATGGGAAAGTAGCAGAGAAGACAATTGTTTGGGTTGCTAACAGAGACAGACCTGCAAAGAAGAGGCCTGGAGTTTTGAAGTTGTCAAAACAAGGTAGTCTGGGACTGTTTGACTCAGAGAATGTGTCACTTTGGTCGGCCAACATCTCGAATAAGGCTTCCCGGGCCGTGTTATTAGATTCTGGGAATCTTATAATGGTAAGCGATGACAACAAATCTGAGACTGTTTGGCAGAGTTTCGATCATCCCGTTGATACCTGGTTGCCAGGGATGAAGGTCGGCGGAAAAAAAGATTTAGTGTGTTGGAAGAATTCATTGGATCCAGCGCCGGGGCTCTTTTCTAAAAGGATGGATCCATCAGGGATCGGCCAATTTGTGCTAATATGGAACAATTCTGTACAGTATTGGGAGAGCGGAGTTTGGGATGGTGAAGGTTTCAGTCGAATTCCAGAAATGAAATTGAATGGCTACTTCAGTTATAGCGTTGAAAATACTACTTCTGGTTTCTGCATCAGTTATTCATGGAGGTCTTCTGTGAATGTGCTCACACGTTTCGTCCTACAGAGATCCGGAGTATTGCAATTATATGCTTTGTATGATAACACTAATTGGAGTGTGATCTGGTCTCAACCGACGGATGAATGCAGCGTGTATAGTATTTGTGGTGCCTACGGAAGCTGCAACTCCAACAATGTTCAGTTTTGCAGCTGCCTGGAAGGCTTCGTCCCCAGAGACAATCGCTCCTGGAATTCGCAGGATTGGTCCTCAAGTGGCTGTGTTCGACAGAGCCCATTAAACTGCGATTCCAAAAATGGCAGCTCTGACAGATTCATGCGCTACAGTGTAACGTTGCCAGTTAATCAGGGTTTTTCATATCCTGCAACCTCAATTGAAGACTGCGAGAAGGCGTGTCTGCAGAACTGCTCCTGCACCGCGTTTGCTTTCATTCCGCCTTCAGGGCCCTGCCAAGCATGGTCCGGGAATCTGTTAAATATGCGCACTTCTCCATCACAATCCAATTCAGATGTCTTTATTCGATTAGCTGCCTCCGGAACTTCAATGTTTGATCATCAAAAGTCCTCCCTCAGAAGGTTAAGTATTATAGGTTCAGTGCTTGGTATTGTTGGTACTCTCACAATTGCTTTGTGCGTCTTTTCATTTTCGATGTGGCGTAGGCATCGGCTACAATTGATGCAAATGCGTGCAGATTCTTCGAACTCATTTCTTAGATTGTTTAGTTATAAGGAGTTGAAGATTGCAACTAGGAATTTCGGATCTCAGCTGGGGAGCGGTGGTTTCGGTTCGGTGTTCAAAGGAACCCTAACAGACGGCACGCTGGTGGCTGTAAAGAAACTGGAGGATTCAAGAGAAGATGAGAAGCAATTCCGGGCAGAAATCAGTTCACTTGGAACCATACAACATGTGAATTTGGTAAGGCTTAGAGGATTCTGTGCAGAAGGGTCACAAAGGTTTTTGGTTTACGATTACATGCCCAATAGCTCTCTGAATTCATTACTGTTCCGTAGAAAATCTCAAAGCAAACAGGAGGCACTCAACTGGAAGACCAGATTTCACATCGCCCTAGGCACTGCAAGAGGGTTACATTATCTCCACGAAAAATGTAGAGAGTGCATCATTCATAATGACGTTAAGCCTGAAAATATTCTACTGGACAGTGAATTTTCCCCAAAGCTGGCTGATTTCGGGATGGCAAAGCTTGTGGGTAGAGATTTCAGCCGGGTGCTGACCACAATGAGAGGAACGAGGGGTTACTTGGCTCCAGAGTGGCTCTCGGGTCTTCCAATCACTCCTAAGGTCGATGTTTACAGTTACGGTAGGACTCTCCTGGAAATCATTTCGGGGCGAAGGAATCTGGACATGAGCGTTCAAGATTCAAAAAAGCAATACTTTCCCCGTTGGGCTGCAGCTCAAATTTACCAGGGGAACATAGTTAATATCGTGGAGGAGGGCGTTGTACTTGCAGAGGAGGCGGATATAGAAGAGGCGAGAAGAGCAATTGTTGTAGGGTTGCTATGCATTGAGGAGGACGAGAATGTGAGGCCAAGCATGGGGCAAGTGGTGCGGATGCTGGAAGGAAAGATGGACCTTCCAACTCCGCAGATTCCGAGCGATAGCGACTGCGATGTGGTTGCTTGAAATAATTTAATGGAGATGCATTATGAAGTGCGGTAGGAGCGAGACAACAACTTTTTTGTTTGTGAGAATCATTTACTTTCGAGTAAAGTCGATTCTACGCCAGTCTCCTGTAATTTTCATAAATTATATATTATACTAGTGTGATTTACACTTGATGGGTTTTAATGTATTTTTAACCCTCTTATTTGATCTTTCAGCGTTCTTGACACTTTTCTTACTTACGATGTTATAAGAAAACTCGATGTTTGGGATTGTTTTATTGAAGTTAAAGATAAGGCTTTTATCTTATTGAAAATCAAACTGTCGTACTTTTGAATTGTTATATATTTACACAAAATTCACACAATTGTCGTTCTGTCTCCGCTAACACCTCATCTGCAAAAAACTATTATCTGTTTTTAAGGTTGAGCTTTTACATAACTCTGGACGTCAAATTTCGACTAAGCTTAACCAGCTTAAGATTTTAAATGGTTGAGATGTTTTATGTTCATATATGAAATTAAAAAGAGTCAATTTGGTCGTTAAATTGATGGATATTAAGTAGGGGAAGAGCACCAATAATTGATAGGGGCTCAATAATCGTTATGTTTTTGTTATGATGACGCCCCGATTTAATATGAAAAGACCCTCAAACATTATCACTTATGTACCAATAGTTGTAAACACATGTACCAATAGCTGATCATTTTTTAGCTTTTTTGGTTGGTAACTGGCTCATTTGTTCACGACTATTGGAACATTGTGTATGAGTACTGGAATATTTGGCCACAAGTACTAGCGTTTCTGAGTGAATGGCTATTGGATTATCTTTCAGTGGGTATCGTGCGGCATTTTAAAATTGTGACTTTTTGACCCTTCGGCGTTCAATGGTCTCTATAGAGAGAATTGTGAATACCCAAAAGTTGAAACCTTAGCTTTAAGCAGTTAACTCGCATAAGGAGACAACCAAAAAAAATTATCAAAATCTGACATATCCTTTAGGTTCTACACATGCACAAAGTTAAGGTGTGCGGGCACTGGTGCTCTTCCCCTAAGCATTTGGGAGAGGTTTTCTATTCTACTAAAAGGTTTAAAATGTGTCTAAAAAGAGGTTTTCTACACAAAATCCTCTAAAACCTCTATTTCTTTATAGTGATCAAGACATATCTATTTTCAATGTTTTTAGGTTTTCCTTCTGATTTGAACATTTTAACCTCTATAATCTGTGTTTTATTTATGATATATTTTGTTTTATCAAGTTATTTTTATTTTCTATTCTTTTTATAAGTGTTACAAGTCTGATTAAATTAGAGATATCATAGATTTAAACAATTTTTATTTTTACAACTATGTGTGAAAGTTGTCATAAGTTCAATTTATTTAGTAATGTTCATTATTAAAGAACATATAGGATTTCTAGTCTACTTATTTATAGGCTAACTAGTATTAATATACTTTTTTAGATCCTATGTTTGTTGGAGCTATTAGTTAATAAGTTATTATTTGATTTGTGCCTTCTATTAAAGCAAGTGGGAGTGGTTAATATTTTACCTTTGCACAAGTAATAATAATAATAATAATAAGATAAACTGGTTTAACAAATCTAGGATGCTAAGGGACATTAAAGATGATGGTGATCTGCACTTTAGATGGTTTACAGAAAATATTGATGAAAACATTTATTTGATTGATAGTATGATTCTATCCTTGATAAGGAAGATGGAAATACCAAAAAATGCACTCTAAAGAAAGTCAACATACAAAGATTGATCATGATCAAGAAGAGACTTAGTTTGGGCATCTTCAAACATAGAAATAAAAATTGATATATTGTCATATGAATGATTATACTAATTTTGATAATCTTGACAAAATAGTTTTCCAAATAGACATTTAATTTTTCCTTCACATAATGTCTTGAAATTAATAAATAAAATATTTTGTATGGTTGAAATTCCCAAGATGTACTATATCATTGTTTTAATGCCCATCGTTGTGATTACAAAAGAAATGAGGCAATTGTTCTTTCTCTTATACTTTTATGATCATATTACATTATATTATCATTAATCTTATTATTAACACTAAAGACTTTATTTACATTTAGTGACATTAATCTTATATATATATGTGTGTGTGTGTGTGTGTGTGTGTAGATATGTATATATGTATATGTATATATGTATATATAGATATGTGTATATATATACAAATATATATATACATATGTATATATATATGTGTGTATATATATACATACATATATGTGTATATATATACATATATGTGTATATATATACATATATATGTGTGTGTGTGTGTTGTTGGAATTATTGGAATGATGTACTGAGAAGGGAGGGGCGAATTAGTACCTCTAAATTTTTTTATGTGGCTGGCCCATTAACCTTTTTGTCATCAGATTTGTATATTCCTATCTATTTGTTCATCTTTCTATATGTATGTGAAATCATAATATAAGTTCTTTACATGTGTAAACATTCAAGAAACATACATGAAAGTAAATAACACATAACACA
>MU223488.1:481992-493383 GCA_018584345.1 Thuja plicata | reverse complement strand
ACCAGATTGCCTTTCCACAAACATATGAAATTTAGAAAATGTATCAAGTACTTGATCTTTAGTATGCAAAAAATAAATCCAAATTCTTCTAGTAAAATCATCCACAAAGGTTAGAGCATACTTTGAAACTTGTATGTATATGTTCTCCATTGGACCCAAAAGATCACTATGAATAAGATGTAACTTATGAGATGCCCTCCATGAAGTACCATGAGGAAAGGTCTCCCTTTTCATTTTCCCACTCATACACCTTGTGCATGTAAGTTTAGATGGAACAATGTGGGGTAAACCTTCAACCTTGTTAGATTTTTGCATCAAAGTAATGTAATCGGAATTCAAATGGCCAAGCCTTTCATACCATATATTAAAATCAATATTAAATTTCAAAGAGTACTTTGTAGAGACAAACTCATAAAACTTAAACAAGTTATCATGATCTATCTTAGTATTAGCAACAACATGATCAGTGTTAGGACCAATAATATAGCACATATCTTTATGAAATTCAACTTTGTACTCTTGGCATAATTGAGAAACTGAAAGTAGATTAGATTTCAATTCAGGAACATAAAGAACATTGTGTAACTTTCCATTTGGAACATTAACATCACCAAAACCATCAACTTTGCAACTATGATCATTAGCTAATTGAATAGGAACATTAGTAGTATTAGGTTGCAAAGAATCAAAAACTTCTCTATGAGATGTAACATGATGAGAAGCACCACTATTAATAATCCATTCTAATGCATGAGTAGCTTTATAAAAAATAGTAAAGGCATGACGAGATTGATTGCCTTGAGATTTGAAGTTATTTTGATTATTGTTATTGATGAGCTTCTTATCATTTTGACTTTTAAAACAAACATTAGTTATGTGACCATCTTTACCACAATAAGTACAATGTGGTTTTTGGTTATGTTGATTATTGTAATTATTGTTATTATTATTGTATGATGGCCTAGAATTAGACCTGTTGTTTAAATAATTATTATTATGATTATGGTTATTGGAATTACCATTATTATGATTATTATTGTTACTATAGTTATTTTTGTTATTGGAATAATTATTATTATTATGATTATTATTATGATGATTACTCTTAGAAGTATGAGATTTATTACTAGGATTTGGAGTTTTAGAAACAAAAGCATGTTCAAAAGACTTAATAGTACCAAATTGCAATAATTTAGCCTCTTCTTGACATAACAAATTTTGAAAGATTGCATAAGTTAAATGAGGAGATAAAGTAGGAATAACAAGCTATGAGTGAATGTTAGTAATAAATTGCTGAAACTCTTTAGGAAGGCATTTCTTAAGAATAATTGTAATTAATATAATATCACTTAAACTAACATTAACACCACTTAGTTGAGTTTTAACTGCATCAAACTTGAGTAAAAATTCATCCATATTTTAAAATCATTATACCTTGAGTCCTCCAAGTTGTCTTGGAGTTGAATCTTACGAGATTCTGATGAGCTGTCATACGTCTGTTGCAAAATGGCCCACGCTTCATGAGCTTTGGTGCAATGTCCAATTAGGACATAAAGATCAGTGATGATGGAGAGACTAATCAAACCAAGGGCTTCTTCATTTTTTATTTTCCAAGCATCTTTTTCTGCTTGTGAAGCAGAGGTAGTTGGTTCAATAGCTGCATCTGTAGCAACTTCAAGTAAATGTTTAAATTGAAATAAAAATGAAACATGAGTTTTCCATTGATGATAATTAGAGATATTTATCTTGATTTCAGGAATAAGAGTAGACATAATTAATGATCAAATTTACTTAAACAAAGTGAATAAAAATGAATATATAATGTGCAAGATTAAGAAAGATAAGTTTAACTTAATGTTAACTTATAATAGAATAGGTAAATAAAGATATTAAATAAAGTTTAAAATTTTAATGTAAATGGTGAAACAAATTTTAATTGCAATGAATTACAAAACCAGCAATAGATTTTATTTATAAATGATATAAAAAGATTATAAATGAAATGATTTGAATTAAAATACAGAATAGGAAAAAAGTATGAACGTTTAAACATTTTTAAGTTAAATAAATTTTAAAAGAAAGCTAAGATTAATATTAAATGAAGCTTGGATTAAACAAGAATTAAGTTTCAAAATAAGAAATAGATAAAATAAAATAAATTAAACTAACAATGAATGAACTAAATTAAACTAATGGAAAGTAATTACAGATTTGACCAAAATTTAAATGAGATTTAGATGAGTCAAAGAATATAGAATCATTCAAACTAGATCTTAAATTAGATAAGAAACCAGAATGAATAAGAGAATATGCTGATTTTCTGATGAATCCATACCCCTGCAGAAGTCAAAAATTAATATAACCAGTAAACAATAATCTTCGAACTCCATCCTGCCAAACCAATTGGATAATAACTAATTTAAAAGTTTTGATAATGAAATGAAGAGACCAGTTAAAACTACGCAGGAACCTGACTTGAAAGCTGCAAAATGTTAATTAAACATAATAACCACATACCCTGCGCAAGGAGAAGAAATCTATTTTAGTATATGCTGTGCAAGAAATCTATATTAGTGAATACTGTGCTGAAAGGAGGAGAGAAGAGCAGCTAAGCTATGAAAAAGATAGACAAAAAACAAAGAAGAGGGAAGTATAGAACGTAGCCCAAGGAAAAAAGTAGCACTACTGAAAAAAGTAAGCTGGGCAAGGTGAGAGTTTAAAATGAAATAAAAAACTTCTTTAAATGAAATAAAGTTGCTCAAGAGACCAGAAGAAAATGATAAAAGACAACAAAGAAAGAAGTGAGGAGAGGCTTAAAAATAACTATGCTACTCCAAAATGTTGTGCAAGGAGGAATGATATACCAGTACAAGGGAGAAACAGGTAAAGGCAGCGCTGAAATGAGAATGCTATGCAATGTAAAAAACTATTGAAAAGTTTAAAGTTTTAAAGTTGTGCAATAACAGTTGAAGTGAAATGCTGCGCTAAGAGGAGACAAGGTAAAAAAAAAATCTATGGTATATTCTTACTCTAAGGAAGGAGTGCCAAATGAGATTTTTAATATAAACAAACACAAGAAACTATAGACAAACTGCTATGGAAACATTTTTAGATGTTGTAAATGTTATTCTTTAAATGGAGAGCAGCGAAAAACATTTTCAATAATGAAGAAAATGTTTTTAATAAAATGGATATAAGTTAGAAATCTTAAGAATAGAGATATATGTCTGCAAAACCACACAGATATATAAATCTATATATAAATAAGAAGACATCCAATATAGATAAAAAAAAATAGAGACATATAGAGATATGATATAAAAGATGAATGTAAAACCTGCAACAAGAATGTTAGTAACAGATTTTAATATAGATTTAAAGCTGAAATAAAATAAGCTACCTTGAAATCCCTTGCGGTTTGCCCGATAGAGGGTATGTTAGATTTAAATAAAATGTGAAATAAGATTAATAGAGCTTAGATCTAGCGGCAAGCCATCCGAAACTAAGAGGTTAGATTGCAAAAAAAAGTTAGATTTACAAAAAGAAACAATGAGGTAAAACCTACAACAAATATTAGATCAACAAGAAGAGCTTGCTCCTTTGAATGACACCTTCCTACAAAACACTTAAACAAGGATTAAATAGCTCTGATACCATGTTAGAAGTATTAAAAGAATGAAAATAAGATCATGAAATAATCCAAGAAAATGAAGTGCAACAAGGAATTTACCATAAACCAAATGTGACATAAAGTTTTCAAGATCAATAACCAAGAACATGAGAATACTCCAAGAATCCCAACAAAGAGAAAAGATATCTTGTAGAGGGAAAAGCAAAGAAAAACCCCTTTGTGAATAATAAGAATATGGCACAAAGCCTAAAGAATGAGAGTAATAAGCTCAATACAATAATGAGAGCAATGAGAGATTGAGAAAAGAAATGAGAGAGAGGAGAAGATTATTAGAGCAAGTGTGTGAGAGACATCTCTTAGGTAGATATGGGTGGAGGAGTTTTCATGTCACATTCATGAATTCCACATTCATATTGTGTGTGTGACAAATGTGAGATTTCTCTTAAGGAGGAATATCTATTTTTCTTATTAAAGGAAATACAAAATTGTGACATGTCCTCCTACTTGGACTAGAGGACAAATACAAATAAGGATACCTTGGTTTATCCTTTAAATACATATTTTCAACCAAGGAAAGATTAACTATAATAGAAATACTCATTCATTAGGTCATCAAAATTTGTACCTAATGACTCTATATGCTCACATATCTGTATGGTTACAGGTTTGCTTGTATCACATACTACTTTTCCTATGGAAGGAAAGTATTCTTCAAAGTAAAAGAATATGTACATAATGAGGGAACCAAACTTACAAGTGTTTGTCCTTGAAGATCTTATGGTGTTCATGTTCTCCTCAAGTTGATTCAACAAAATCTCTGCAAGATCCATCTTCTTTCCTAGTTTAATGATCTTGTAGGTTGTGCTCATAGCAGTGCTTTCTATTCTATTCATTCTACTGGCCTCGAAGATCTTGTATCCTACCACACATGCACCAAACTTGAGTTCTTCATTGGTGATAGTGTTAACCTTGAGACCTCTCTTGTCTGATTTTGCACCAGTTAGCTTTTCCACTTCCTTCAACGCTGGGTGCTTGAGAACTTGTGGTTTGTCAGTTGTAGGATATCAAGTAACTGCATGAATAACATTCTTTTTTATTCATTTTTCTTTATCAAGCCATAATTTCTGCTTATGCATTCTACTAAGAACTATCCGTATCCATTCTGTCTTAAAAACTCTAGGAAACTGTAATGCATTCGTAAGATCTTTCACTTCCAGATGCTTGTGCTCTTCTTTTAGGTTTCCAGCTTCATCACAAAGTACCCTATAGGCATTGTCTAGGTCCAGATCTCCTAATTTTTAGATCTTGCAATGTATATAGGACCTTATGTCCTCTACCAGCAAAACCCTAGCTGGGATTCTGGAGAATGCTCTGGAATCATCAGGTTGTGATGTGATTTCTGGGTGCAGCTTGTATTTAGGTTCAACACAAGTGCCTCTACTGATAAGATTGATCATTTTCTTCTTATCCTCTTTCAACTTTTCAACTCTAGAAGTAGATGCCATCGTTTTCAAAAATTTAGGGCTTTCCATAATTTAAATAATACGGTCGGTGAATGTAGGTACTTATTGAATCTCTTTGATCGCTTGTGAATCCTTTGAGTTGAGTTGGAATCTTTTTGAGGCCGCACTTCAATTTTCTCTCTAATCGCTCTACTTAGCTTTGCTTGGTTGCTCAAAAATTGTGGGTGCAAAATGAGTTCTTCCATCGCGCTTTTATAACTTTTGTGCCCTAAGTTGTCATTAATGCCCAATAACTCATCGGTATACAAAGACTGAGTTCGTCAGTTGAGGCATAAATAACATCTTTGGTTTAGGCCCAAATTGTCAGGGTTTCTAGCAGCTTTGGTGACTTCACCAATGATTGTCGGTAAAATGGTGACGACAACTTCTGTCGGCTCAAGGATTACCGATGTCCGTCGGTTTACACTTAGCGACTTGGATTTTGTTTAATGACTGAAACATTTCGGTAAGTAGTGTTAAATTTTCTATGTATGTTCACCGATGCTAATTTATACCCATTAACCGATGGTTGTTTTTTAATAATATTACAAGTAACAATATAGTGCATCTTCAATAATACTAATTTTGTCTATATGATCACTATGTAAATGGAACCAATGCATAATATAAATTTTCATAATGCAGTTCCATACTTACTTGTGCAATTTAGTTGGAGATAGTGATGCCACCAAATCCATTGGATTGGGTGTCATCATTTGCATTGCTTGTTCTAGCACCTTCACTGTTTGTGGCTTTTACCCACATCTTATTTCTCATCTTCTTGATGTCATCAATGGTGTTTCCATTGGGATAAGTGCTTGTTTCTATCAGTCGGTCTTTGCAATATTTTATCACATGTCCAACCTTATGACAATGTAAACATGCCATACCTAGATTGAACCATCCTCTTGGTTTTCTAGTCCATTTTCTCATACTGTTGGGAGATATATATGACCATACCTTCCACATGTTTTGAAATTTACCCATGTGTTATAGTCCCAAACATATGGGTTACCTACTCTTGTCGGTTTGTAGCCATTATCAGGTTCTTTTGGTGTCCATCCTTTATTATTCTTTTTTCAACATTCTTGATATGTATGTCCATTCATTTTGTAGGTAGGACAGTACTTGTCCATGTAGGTTTCCTTCTTTGAATTTTTCATCTTGGATCTGTATTCATATGCCTTGTGTCCTTGCTTGTGATATTTGTAACAATTACCAATGAAAGTAGCTTGTGATTGAGGAATACCTTTCATTTTTTTCTGCAAATGTTTGAGGTATGGCCTGGTTTTCCACAGTGATTGCATGAAATCTTCTTGGTCCTTGGAGTTTTATAAACATTCCTTTGATCTGATTTATTAGATGATTCTCCATTGTTGGTGTACCCTATTCCTATGTAGTTGTTGACTCTTCTTTGACCATCAATGAAATCATCCAATCTTTTATTTCTATCTTCAGTTTCTTTGATCAATTCATTGTGCTGATTCTGAATTTTGACTTCATGCTTTAGTTTCTCATTCTCTTCCCTTACCTCACCAATTATTTTTATTCTTTCAATGAGTTTAGTATTTAATCTGTTTGCCTCTTGACTCATAAGAATAATCTGGTTGGTAATCTCATGGTGATGATCAATAAGTCTTTGAATCTCTGATTCTTTTTCTTGTAGCTTCTCTGTAATTTTCCTCCTATTATCAATAGCCAATGTTCTCTCTGATTCAAGTTTTCTTGAATAATTCATGACATCAATCATTTTTACCATCCGAGTCTCTTGACCGATTTGCAGCATCTTGATTTTCTCTGTCAGATGTAGATTGACTTCTTGAAGACTTGTGATCTCTTCTACTGGCATGTCTGAAGCTTTGCTTGTTGATGATTTATCATAGTTGAAGTAATCTAGGATCTCCTCTTCTTGATAATATTTTTCATTAAGTCTAGTTGTCATGATCTTTCTTTCATCAAGCAACTTTCTTATGCTTACTCTCGCCTCTTTATACTACTCATAATAAATTTGAATTTGCAATTGCTCATTCTCAATAGTCTTTTCTAGTCTGTACTTTTCCATTGTGTTGATCTTTTCTCTTAAGTCTTTAAGATTTTCAAGAAAGAGAATTAGCTCTGATACCAATTGTTGGAATGATGTACTAAGAGGGGAAGGGTAAATCAGTACCTCTAATTTTTTTTTATGTCATTGGCCCATTAATCTTTTTGTCATCAGATTTGTATATTCCTATCTATCTGTTCATCTTTCTATATGTATGTGAAATCATAATATAAGTTCTTTACATGTGTAAACATTCAAGAAACATACATGAAAGTAAATAACACATAACACATGATATGATATCACAGAAAACTCCTGTTAGGAAGTAAAAACTGTGGTGGGGATGTCTACCCACAAAACTTCACTATCTATAGATAAGAAGGGAGCTGGTAAAGGCTTACAATTGATCACTTCTTACGATCTACCCTATTAGGAGTATTAGAGTGGAGACCTGTTAAGACCTACTTCATTTGAAGCTTTAGCAACACTGTTAAGTGCGCACTCTTTTAAGAGATTTATCAAAGAACTGTTAAGTCCACCTTCTACAAAAGAATTTTAGTTGTGATGCAATTGTTAGAATGAAACTACAATATAAATGTTGATCTGATAGTTAATGTAATCTCTAATTGCTAATAATAGATCCTGTAAAGCTTACAATGTAAATGTAATCACCTTGAGTGATTGAGTGATACCTTGTATCTGCTTGTCGGTAGCCTTACTATGTTCCTGATAACTGATTTGATCTATTTTTGTACTTTGCATGAATTCTCTTCTACTACTTAGGTGCTCTCCATGGTTACTATCATTTATTAACTAATTACAAGTCTCTCTTATTACAAATGATTGAACATCTATTTATACTAGTTTCTACCTCTATCCTTGATTCACGCTTTGGAAATTAACTCTAGATCCAAGGTTTACAACTTGACCTTGATCTTTAGGTAGATATGTTTTAGATCTATTATGATGCTTCAAAATGTTCACAATTTGCTTGCTTGACCCTCAAGTAAAGCTTTAAAATAAATAAAAACTCTATAAATGGAATTACAATATTTTATCTGACGTGTAAAGTCACATCCACTTTTTGCGGCTTCTGTAACTGACTGTCGGTTCTGATGGTCGGGCTGCTCTGTTAGTTCTGTCAGTTTTGTACTTTGTTGGTGCCCCTTAATTGAACTATTCATCAGGTATGCCTTTTCTTCTCTGTCGGCGATGTTCTAAAAAATGTATTGTCGATAATGCTTGTCGTCGGTTTGACTCTTGTCAATGTTTTTCGGGCAATTCTATACCTACCATTTTTCATGATAGACATTTTCATCTCGTCGGGTAGGCTTGATGTCCATCATTTTTTCCTATACCGATGACCTTTATCATATTTTTCCTTTTAAGAAAATTAATGGCAAAACTTAAAGTCATCATGTGTGTGTGTGTTGGTAAACAGATTTGTCTCTGCGATGGTGTCTTGAAATCTGACCTTGTTTACCCTATGAGCAGTGACCACTGTGCCAATAGTTGGAGAGTTTGCAACTGGATCACAATCAAATCACAACCATCCTCTACATTTGATAGGGGCAGGTCCCTTCTATGACATGGGTATTTATATTTTCTAAGTACTTTTCACTTGAAATTACGAAAAGGAGACAAAAAGAAACTAAAGGAAATAGATGATAGAAAACCCAACAGTAGACATACGAATACCATATGAGATTCCTAAATGAAAATATATTACAAAGGGATTTTAAATACCAAATAAGTTGGATATGTGAAATCGATGAAAGAAAGGAAACATGTTTCAACATACAAGGAAACAGGTAACCTCAACATTTTCTAACCAAGATACCAAGGTGCGAACATGCTTCATCTTTTACCTATATCCAATGTACTTAAAGGGACCATCAATTCAACATATGATAAATGGATAACCATAACTAGAAAATACATTTAAGACACACGAATCAAATGCATTATGGTTATTCTTTTGAACATATACAAGTTCAAAATCCTTCAAGTATGAAGTATGAACATAAAAGTTCTTTGTAAGTTTCTCCACACAATCCGACAGAGTTTCCCCCCCTCTGAAAAAAGTCTCCCCCTTTCTATTACAAATTGCCTCTATTTATATGCTCATAAAATAACTACCTTATAACTTCCCTATTACTACCTTTCTGAGTTAGTAACTAACCAAGTTAGAATATGGAAGTTATCTATGCTTTAATTACAACTAACTCTAACTTTTGAAAAAATCAAAGTTAAAATCCTAACCTTTATAAATAACCCTAAACCTAACTTTTAGTTACAATAAGTGACATAAGTCACTTTTACAAATAGATAACTTGAAATTGTGACTTTAGAGCTCGATTTCTCCTAAATTATGTATCCATCTTCCTCTACTTCACCTGCACTTACGATCATTTTACCATTTATCAATTTTGAGGAACAAAACACATATGTTTTCATTTGTGAAACAAAACTCTTAGGCTTCACATAAGAATGAAGAAACTTGAGGTACATCGGTCATTGGCAAAAATAAGTAGTCATCGACCCTTCGAGAACACACCTTTTAACTACATCAGCTAGGCATCCATCTTCATCCCTTTTCATATGTGCTAATTAGCTTTTGAAAGTTTCCCTTCATTAAATTTGCTCTGAAACTAGAATATCATTGTACTTCTGGCAATCGGTTGATAAGACAATTTATCCATTTTGCATAAACAAGGATGTGTCGAGGGTGATTTGTTGTTAAAAATATATTGAGAGCTTCCATGCAAAACTCACGCAAAGACCATTCTGAAATCAATCCATTCATTCTTGGAGATAACATCTCCCGAGGCCAAATTCATCATCTATAAATCTTGAAAACATTACAATCTTCTGGCTGAGCATGTTGAGCATGATGGATATGCGTAACAATATTTGAGTTAATTATAATAACTAACTTACTTATCAATGAATGTATCCATTCCCAGCATGCACATACAATCATTATATTTGGTGAGATGACATATGCATGAGGCATGGGCAAGTATGGTGTCTTTGAGGTCTTGAAAATGAGCTTTATAAGTACCAATTGCACCATGCGACCAAGTCATGAATGATATGTCTTCTAACATTCTGCCAAACAACTAGCGGCTTTGTTTACGTCTATGCTCCAACACATATATCAACCTGTGGGGATTCTGTCAACCAATTTGTGTGCTTTGTCTGTGATTAGACATTTCCACACATGCACATCAACATTTTGTTTGAGTTCTTTCATACTAGAAAGGTATAAGACACAAGTACGAAAGTGGAAGAATTTAGCTTTTAGGCTAGCAGATTGCATTTTCTTGAAACGTTCTAAATTTTGTTGAATGAATCCATTGCCGCAACATCACTTTGAAGCATCTTGTCAACAACTTCAATTTCTTCCACATTTGCATGTGTGTGACCCGATATGATTGCAACTAAAATATTGGACATAATTTTACGCCATTTACTCTTTGATGGGTGTTTGTAACTGTTCCAAAGCTTGGCATTATATTACAGTCAGAGAGGATAGTACTGAGAAAGGCGGTGGAATTAAAATTTGCATCTGGCAATTGAAATTGAAACATCTAAAGTCCTTATCAATATTTTTGTTATCTGCATATCATGCCTTCATTTGATGTCCATAACTCGTACCAAAGCCCCCATTTTGGTGAAGGCCGCGAGGAGAATAACTTTGGTGTTGAGTGGAATATGGCAATAACCCTCTGCTTTATATGCTTGACAAACGAATGACATATTTTTAGGATGGCTCTTTGTTTTGCGCTACAATCCATTTGTTCATAGGCTTTTGGTCAAATAGTTCACTCACTCTGTCACAATTGACCACTACATATAAACTCCAATGTCTACAATATTTCATTCAAATCATGTGTGTGTTGTCTCCTTGTTGTTATTCTGATTGAGATTGGCATTTGAATTTAGATGAGAACATCCATTAGAGGTCGCGACCAATGTGGGAAAACATTCCATCAAACCATGTGTGATGTTTTCCTATTAATGATTCCACCTTCAATCATGCGTATCTACCAAAGAATTATCCCAATATCATTGCATTCCCTGAGATTGTAATCACCTAAAAATGGTCACATAAACCCTAGACCCCCAATCTCAACAATTAATCAAGAAACCCTAATCTTGATTAAACCTAAGTCCTAAATCAAACAGGCAATTATCAAATTCAAACTGATCTG
>MU223488.1:468273-480197 GCA_018584345.1 Thuja plicata | reverse complement strand
CCCCACCCCCCCGCGCACTGCTTTCTCTTCCTTCTCCCTCTACACAGCTCTGCCTGCCACCACTCCTCCACCCACCACCACTCCTCCACCACCACCCACAGGCCACCCAAACCCCACCTTTACTCGCCAGTTGTCCATTAAACTTGATGGTTGAATAGCCGTAAAAAAAATAGATTTTTTGGCTTTCGGATATGGCCTATAAGCCACCAAATTTAACATAAGAAAACTCTGACATCATCGGATATTATAATTTTTTACCCATCACCATATGCTATTTTGAAATTGTAGTCTGATTTTAAACACGCATAACTTGCTCATCCGGAGTCCTTTTTCAGAGCATTTTTTTTTATTAGTGGTAGAATTTCGTAGAGATCACAGTGGTGGAGTTATTTTTTGATTTTGATACCTTGATTGACCATAAATCACTATTTTGGTGACTGTACTTGCCTAATCCTCATTTTTGCAGCTTTCAGAGCCTCGTACAAGCTCATACAATCACCTTTTTCAGTGATTTTTTTTGAAACCACTTGATTTTCTGTCTACTATATGAATATGCACTCTATTTTCTGATTTGATGATTTTTATATTGTGGACTAATCTTTGGCTTGGTTGTTTGTGATCTTATCTTTTTCATACAACCTAACAGTGATTTGCAGAATGTTACTCAAGAAGACTAAAACTCAAAGTACTCAAGAATTGGTTTTGCAGGTTGCCTTTGATTGATAGAATGCAAAATAGTGTGCTTGCATCTTGTTTTTGATTTCTTAAAATAGGAACCCACATGCAGGACTTATTAAAATAAACATTTGTTTGCTATTTTAGGAATGACAATGATGTCAAGAAACTATGCTCTCACCCTTTTGGGATGATCAGAAATCCAAAAACATTATTGTCATTCTCTCATTCTACTTGAAGTGTGTTTTAGTTTTGTAAATCCTAGGAATTGCATGGACATATCCTCTCCCCTCGCCTTCGTGGATCTTGGGTGAAAGAGAAATCCATACAAGTCCTTTAGAGTGGCTACCTCCTAAGTGCTTTAACAGAGCTAGTGAGAGTGGATTTCCCAACCGGTAATAGGCTAAAGCCAAGCCCTTCCGAACCGGTATATAAAAAATCTCATTGTGATTAATGTCACAGTGAACAGGTGTTGAATGTGTTATACCAGGAAGAAGATCTCCCTCAGCACCCTTGTGGTGCGTTAAAACCTATAGAACATAACTTCTGTAGGCTGGGAGGCCTCCATAACAGAGCTAATCTGCCGCAAGTATAACCACCTAAATAGATGTCCTTACTACAAACCTTGTTGTAGTATCCAAAATCCCTCTATCTATTGGCGTGGAAGGTCAGAGACCGACTAAGATGTCCTACACTTTCACGACTCTTAGTAGAGACAACAGTCCCTTGGGAAGTGATTACCCTTGGGATTTGAAGCTTGGTGTGACTGACAAGTGAGTGCACATGTAAGGAGGAGGCCGTGCCTCCAAGCTTCTAAGTTGTTCACTATGAGTAGACGTGGCTGAAATTCGTTTCAAGTGGGAACTCAACAAATATTGCCCTGGCTATCCTAGGTTTATGGTGTGTCTATTATTTTATTCTTACAACAAACAATCTTCATGATGTGTCTTGCGTGAGTGTTCATTGAAACAACAACTAAAATAATCAAACAATCTGGAAAACTATACACTTTGGATATTTGTCTATCTTGTCTCATTTGAAACTTCAACGATCCTGTCAAAACTCTGTCAAAATTCTGTCAAATTGGTTTCAAAAACTTGTCAAAACTTTGTCTTCCATCGGTTTATGTTACTACGTTCAGTCTATTCTAAAATTTGTGTTGTCATAAAAATTCTGTTAGTTCACATTGCAACTACAATCTATTGATTAGTCCAACCTATCATTGTCTTGAAATTTGATGTCGTTACGCTTTTCCAATTGACCGAGTCCTTTGTTCAATCTTATCATCTTTGTCTACGTTGTCCTTATTCTGGGTTGTGAGAGCAGGTTCGTTAACCTTGACTCAAGATCAGAGTCTTTGATATCTCCATCCTTAGTTGGACATTTATCTTTTGGTCTCTTTGGTCTTGGACTTAGACAACACTTTAGATTTCACTACGGTGTTAGTCAGACGAATCAACTTATCTTATGCCTGTGCAAACTAGAAGTCATTTTAGAGAATTTCACAAAGAAGACAACTAGGGATTTCCATTCAAAGACAACTCCTTGTTTGGAGAGAAACCTCTCTTTGAGGGAGTTTCTCAAATTCCTCCTAGATCACAATCCACAGAGGACAAGTTACCTAGTCCCAAGATGTCAGAAGAAAGACAAGGTAGAGGCAGGTCTCAACACAGAGACCTCTCTAATGGTACCAACCCTTGCAATAGTCAACATTCCTTGAGTCCATCAGACCCTGGTTAGGAAGAGATCGATGAATGTCTCCAGGATAAGAGGTTTGTAAAACTCATGAAAATAATCATAAACTGAGATAAGGAACAATATTTCCTAGATCTAGCAGAGCAAGGCGCTCAACTTCTACCTCACTTCAAAGCTGAGGATATCATTGCTAGGGAAGAAGAAACTGCCATGATGCTCATAACTAAACAAATGCAAGCTATGCAAATGGAATTACAAAAAATCCAAAAGGAAAAAGAAATGTCCAACACAAGGTTTTCTTTAAACACAATCTGTCCTTTTCCTTTTGATAGAGATTTGTACTTGCCTCCATTTCCACACAGTGTTGAAAGTGCACGGTTTGATAAGTACAATAGTCACTCTGATCCACAAGATCACATCCGAGAATTCTATGCTCTTTGTACAGAATTCATGCATGACGAGACATATCTTATGCGTCTCTTTCCTCAGAGTTTGAGTGGCCAAGCTATGGAGTGGTTTTCAAAGTTACCCACTGGTATAAAATCTTTTGACGAGCTGATAAATCTGTTCTTGCAACAGTACTCTTACAACATCCAACATCCTGTGATGATGATTGATTTATGTAACACAAAGAAAAAATTAGGAGAACCCTTTCTGACCTTTCTTCAGCAATGGAGAAAGATGTTTTCTAGATATCCATGCATCATGCTTGAATCTGAAAAGATGGATATTTTTTCTAGTGTTCTTATTCCAGAACTAAACTACCCTCTTTAGATGCAATGTCCACCCTCTTTCAAGAAAATGGTGGAAAACGCGATGAAAATAGAAGATGTGCTTGTTAAAAAGGGTGACATTACCCTCTACAAAGAAAACAAGTTTGGTTCTAATTCCAAAGACAAATCTAAATATTGGAACAAAAACAAGCATGTGGTAAATGACAGAGTAGTCGATTACTCTGCTCCCTAGTCAAAACCAGCAGTCTTCAATCTGACAAGTGGCTCTAAGGCCCTAAAAACCATTGAAAATGCCACTAAATCATCATCTTCTAAAGGGACCAGTGGTTTGTTGAAAGAAAAACCATGGATTAAACATAAATGAGACTTTGATTCTTTAGGTCAGTCTTATGAATCTGCACTTAAAGCTCTACTGGCAAACAAGCTGCTCACATTGCCAGATAACTCCAAACCATATGATCCAGAAATCAAACCTAAATGGTGGAGATACAACGATTTCTATTAATTCCATAGAAACAAGGGACACACAATAGAAAATTGTATGAGGCTCAAACATGAGATCCAAGATCTCATTGATAACGAAATAATTGTGGTTGATAATCACAACAAGAATGTTGATCATAAGGCATTCAAAGATCCTTTCCTGGACCATCACAAAGGAGAAAATTCTAAGAAAGGTTCTCAAATCAATCACACTTATTATAATGATGACTAAAATGTCATCAAAATGATTGAGCCATCTCATTATGAATATTGCAATGTCATCATCATCAAGCAGAAAGAGAAAGAGTCTCGATCGGCCAACGTAGTGACTTGAGCACAAGAAAAAGTCACCCTGGGGGGTTCTGGATCTTCCAACCCTTCATCATCTTCTAATAAACCATTGGTATCCAAATCCTGGGTACCTCTTAGAAAAAAAACCACTGTGGGTACCTCTAAAGTCTCACAGTCCAAACAACTGACTTCATCCAATACTGTGGACTATAGCATCGTCGAGCAATTGTAGAGACCCTATGCCCAAATTTCCATCTTCAAATTGCTCAAACTCTCTCCATGTCACAGAGAGGTCCTAGATAAAGCACTATCAACTACCAATGTCCCTAAGGACTTGGATCTGGATTGGTTTCAATCCATGGGGGGTCACTTGACCTCACCACATTACCTATCATTCTCAATAGAAGATGACAACTCTTTAAGTCATCCACACAATCTCCCCTTGCATGTCAAAGTCTTGATCCATAAACACCATGTCAGATGAGTCTTGATAGATGGAGGCACAGGGTTGAATATATGCACATACAGGTTAATCAAGAAACTGGGCCTTTCAGAGAATGTCATTGATCCTAAAAATAAAATCACTATCAAGGCATATGATGAACAAGAAAGATCTTCTAAAGGTCTCATGACTTTACCAATCCGCATAGGTCCTGTTGAGAGGGATGTTACCTTCCAAGTTCTGGATCTCCCACTGGCCTACAAAATTCTATTGGGAAGACCCTGGATCCTTGAGATGCAGGCAGTGCCATCAACGTTCCATCAATGCATCAAATTCCTATTCAATGGTCTAGAAGTCACTGTTCTTGCAGACACTAGTTATGCCTGTAATGCACTAAGACAAGAAGCAAATACCCTTGTCCCACACAATAGTGATGCATCTGACTCTGAATCAACTACAAATTTACTGAAAGAAATGGAAAAGAACCTCAAGATAAAGGACACAGGTATGGGTGGATACACAGTGGAACCTGTACTGTCACTCACATCTCTTCCCAGATCACCTAGGTCTTATGGAAAACCGTCAGAAGAGATGAAACCAACAACATCCCAAGAAATCTATGATGAGACCTTTGTTAAAGCCAACACACCATTAGAAGATGAACAGGAGGAAAGAGCCATTCTGGCTTGGTTATATATAGAACCTAAAGATAATGAAGATGAACAACATGTAATACCCCCAAAAAAATTTGGTGTGGGGTATAAGGTGGCTTGTAAAATGGGGTATTCAGGTAAAAGACCCATTGGACCTAATCAAAATGGTCTTAAAGAACCTATCTCTGCTGACTATAGATGACCTAAAGATACAACGGGTCTAGGGTTCTTATCCAAGAAAGAAGAAAGAGAAAAGAATCGCCTAGATAAAGGAAAGGGACATCAGGTTCTGGAAGAAAAAAGCACAACAGTTGAAAGAAATGAAATATCCAATGGCAATTGGGATGATTCAGATAATTCAGATGTAGAAGATGTGTATCCCTTTCCCATTCCTCCAAATATTTTGGCTCTTCTATTTGCTGAGGGTACACCCCAGGTCAACGCTATTAAAGAGCGTGTTCTAGAGGAATCATTAATGACTTCTGATGAGTCAGAATTTACTGAATCTAAACAAGCTTTGGATACAGAAGAATAGAGTCTAACCATAGCAGAGTTTTTAGGAAGAACTCATCCAAATTGGGGTCAAAGAGTAGATTTCACTCATGTCCTAGATATGAAACTAAATGATGAAACAAACTCCCATGAATACGAGTTTGACAGTCTTTCAGAGGGCACTTTAGACATAAAGATGGAAACCACGCACGAGGTAGGTGAAGGCTTAGATGTTAGATCAGACGAATTGGGACCTTCTATTTCTGACATGGGCTTCGATGATGTCGTTAGGTCTCTTATCTGATTTGAATTCCCTCAAACCCAGTGAACCTTTGCCGCTAATGCATCCTGAATTCATTGATTGGTCCTTACAAGGACAACCTGCTGAAATGCCTACATTTTCCAATGACTATGCTTTAGCTTTCTATCTTAACGCCGCTGAACCTATCACTTCTTCCACCAGCGAACCTAGTGTGAGTATGACTGAAGCAGACATCAAGTATCTCATTTATAAGATAAAAATGAGAAAAAGAAAAGGGTCTGAAGGCGAAAACCACATTGTGGCGGTTTTGGAACCCAAAATATTAAAAAGAAAAGATGCATCCAAAGGTGAAAACCTCTCTGAGGCACCCGAGGATAGGATTCTTGATGTCTTGCCTAGTCATTTATAGGAACAATCATCAGTGCTTATAGAACCAACTCAACCAGTGAATATTGGTACAGAGGAACATCCACACATCATTCACATAGCTAAATCTTTGTCTGCAGAAGAGCTCAAGGAATTCACAGAATTCTTTAAAGAGAAGAAGATAAACTTTGCGTGGACATACTAAGATATTCCTGGTTTAGATCCAGACCTTATCATGCATCATCTCTCAATAGCGCCTGGAGTAAAACCAGTAAAAAAAAAACTTAGAATGCACCCTCATGTTGCATTAATTATCAAGGCTGAACTAGAAAAGTTACTCAAAGCTGGATTCATCCGAGCTATTGATTATGCAGAATGGATATCCAAAATTGTACTAGTATCAAAGCCAGACAAATCTATCAGAGTCTACACTAATTTTAGGGATCTCAACAAAGCATATCCAAAGGATGAATTTCCTTTGCCTAACATTGACATGATTGTGGACATGACTGCTGGTTATGAAATGTATTATCTCATGGATGGTTTCTTGAGGTACAACCAAATCAAGATTGCTCTAGAGGATCAAGAAAATATTGCCTTCACATGTGCCTAGGGAACGTTCTGCTGGAATGTCACGCCTTTCAATTTGAAAAATGTAGGAGCTACCTATCAGGCACAGTAACAACTATCTTCCACGATATGATGCACAAAACCACGGAAGACTATGTGGATGATACCCTAGATAAATCAACTAAATGATCCCTGCACCTATAAGATTTAGGTTCAATCATGGATAGAATAGAAAAGTTTAAACTACGGTTGAATCCTAAGAAATGTGCATTTAGTGTTACCTCTGGCAAGCTGTTGGGTTACATTATCTTAGCTAAAGGCATAGAAGTCGATCCTAAAAAGGTGCGAGCGATATTGGAAATGTCACCTCCCAAGAATATAAGCCAAATGAGAACACTCCAAGGGAGAATCCAGTCTATCAGAAGGTTCATCTCATAGTTGGCTGATAGAGCACAACCATTTACCAAGACTATGCGCAAAGGCGTTACTTATCAATGGAGTGAAGAATGTGATAAGAGTTTCACTCAAATCAAAATGTACCTAGCTAATCTGCCAGTACTCATGCCACCTCAACAATGAAAACCATTGATTTTGTACATTTCAGCTACCTCAACGTCACTAGGGGCACTGCTAGAACAAGAAGATGAAGATAAGAAAGAACATGCTATATACTATATCAGTAGAACATTGGTTTCCTATGAGATGAACTACTCTATGATTGAGAAAGAATGCCTGGCAGTAGTCTTTGCATCTCATAAATTGCATCGCTACATGTTGGCTCACTTAGTCAAACTGGTGGCTAAAATTGATCCTTTGAAGTATCTCCTAAGTAAAGCTACCCTCACTGGAAGATTGGCTAAGTGGGTTATGCTTCTTAGTGAATTTGACAAAGAATATATTGAGGGTAAAGTGATCAAAGGGCAAGCAATCACAGATCAACTGGCTGATGCTCCACTACACGACAATGAACCAATCAATGCTGAGTTCCCAGATGGATCTATTTTGCACATCACTCACATATCCTAGAAAATGTTCTTCGATGGCTCCTTCATGCAACAAGGTTCAGGTGCAGGGATTTTGTTTCTAACTCCTCAAAACTATTCCATTCCAAAGGCATATAAGCATAGGTTTCCTTGTACCAAAAACATAGCAGAATATGAAGCATTGGTAAATGAAATCAAACTGGCTCTTGAATGGAATGTTTCTGAGTTACATGTCCATGGTGACTCTCAACTTGTAATCAACCAAATCAATGATGTATACCAAACTAAGGATGAAAAAATCATTCCTTATAAATGAATGGTTGATGAATTGAAGAAATATTTCACTTACATCACATTTCAACAAGTCCCAAGGGTACAAAGTAGAGAAGCTAATGCCATGGCTACATTAGCATCCTCACAACAACAAGAGGACGACTTCTATTATGAGTTCCTGGTGGAAGAAATCTATTTCCCTTCCTACAACTTCCCTGACTCCCAAATGGTCTGTTTAGTCATTGAACAAGAATCCTCCCATTATCACCATGTTTACTCTTACCTATGCCATCAGATCATTCCTGATGTACTAACTAGAAATGAAAAATGACACCTCATCCGCAATGCCTCACGGTATGTTCTTGTGGCCAATGATTTGTATAGGTGAGGATTAGACGGTACTTTACTTAGGTGTCTAGAAAAAGAAGAGTCTAAACACGCGTTGTCTAAAGTCCATGAAGGAATTTGTGGTTCTCATTCTAACGGTCTGAATCTGGCCTGAAAACTTCTTAAAGCAAGGTATTATTGGCCAGACATGGAGAAAGAAGCTATCAGGCTTGCAAAGACTTGTAAGAAATGTCAGCTGCATGGAAATCTTATACATGCTCCAACAAGGGAGCTCATTCCTTTTGTAACACACTGGCCCTTTCAACAATGGGCATTTGATCTCAATGGGCAGATCTACCCCTCATCTTCTAATGGACACAAGTTCATTATCATAGCTACTGAGTATTTTACCAAGTGGGTTGAGGTGGTCCCACTCATTAAAGTGATAGGACAACAGGTATCGCTGTTCATTCTGAACCACATCATTTGTCACTATGGAATACCTTCCTCCATCATCACTGACAATGGAAGTCAATTTGAGAACAACATTATGGATGAGTTGTGTGAAAAATTCAAAATCACCCAACACTGTTCTTCAATCTATTACCCACAAGGTAATGGTCAGGCTGAGGCCTCAAATAATTTTTTATTGAAAATCTTACATCATACAGTTAACAAGTCTGGAAGGGATTGGCACCTACAGATCAATCCTGCATTATGGGCTTACAGAATGAGCATCATAATGCCTACAGGGCAACCCCATTTTCACTAGTATATGGGGCAGAAGTAGTCTTACCCCTAGAGGTAGAAATCCCATCTCTTAGGATTTCTTTGAGTAGACTTGTACCAGATGAAGAGTACCAAGTTTTGAGACTCCAAGAACTAGAGCTACTGGATGAACTTCGAAAAGTGGCCTTTGATCACCTCAGATTTTATCATAAAAGAATGTCAAGAGGATACAACAAGAAAGTCAGACCTAGAGAACTTTAGGTGGGCGACCTTGTGTTGAGAGAAAATCCCCATAATCAGTAACATAGAGAATAGAAGGGAAGTTTGAACCCAACTGGCTGGGTCCTTATATCATTACTACAACATTCGGCTTCAGAGCCTATCGACTCTCCACACATGAAGGAGATCCACTTCGAGAACCCATCAACACTCTCCATCTGAAGAAGTTCTACCCCTAAGGCATTGTCGGTGATCAGCACCATGTACATAGTAATGTCCTAAAAAAATCTAAAAATTAGAAAAAGTCCTAAAAAAATGATCATCCTGGTGAAAACCTAGCAATAGGTGCCTTGATGCATCAATCAAAAAAATAAAAAACATCAAAAATACAAAAAAATTGAAAAAGAAGAAAAAGTGCCTTGGTGAAAACCTGGTAAACAGGTGCCATGGTAGCAAAAAAATAGAATCTCTGCCACGAAGGTGAAAACCTGGTAAATAGCTGCCTCTTGTACTCAGCGCTCCATCTATCAATGCTTAGTCTTGGCATCAATCCTTTTCTTCAGTTTGTACATAGCTTTTAGTCACTTTCGTGACACTCTGGTTCTTTTGAGAACCCTCCTGGCTTGAAACTGATCCAGAGTCATAACCTGGAGGCAATCAAATTAGTTTTTTCCTTGTAGTATGAGTCAAATCAGTTATTGTCATTTGGTACTTGGGGCATGGGTCCCTAATTTGGTCACATCTTTGGCTTACACATGAGTCAGTAATCTTATCATTTCTAAAGGACAACTCGCTACTGACGCAAGCAGGTGTTTCTCAACACCTCATATCTATATACACATCTGAAAACTTTGAAATTGGCTGAAGTATGTTGAACTTCTATTTGTATGCTGTTTGTTCTCATTGATTTTGCTAATCCTTTCTTTGTATACTACTTGTTGGTGTGGTCTCGATGATCTGACAATGTCAAATAATCAGGGTGTATGTGGTAAGAGCTCCTACATTAAGGCATAAAAGCCTCACATCCCTCGATCCTCTTTATTTGTACACCAAGGTGAGTTCGGTACTATCTCCTTGTTTTTTATTTATCTATTTGTTTACACAAGCGCGCACTCATGGTTATCTTGGCTTTGAATGCCTAGATACTGGTGTACTCTTGCACTAGCAAAACTGGAAACAATATTCAAGTCATCTTGGCTTTTGTGCCTCGATGCTTATGTTAGTTTCCCATATCTTATCCGATGAAATTCATATTCATATTCTTATGGTTGCAGTGGAACCAGTAAGGATTGTATCGACTCTGATGTTCCAAAAATGCTCAATGATGAAAATATTTAACTGCTAAAGCTTAGTGACTACACCTTAGGTTGCATTCATGTTAGTCTTGCATCTGCATCTACATAGTGTTGAAATCAACATAATAACTTTATCTCTCTCCAATGTGAAGGATCTGAGATTCTAATTTATCAATCTTTTCATTTTCAAGTGGTCATGACACCCCTTGCTAAATCAAGTGTCCTGATTTTATTTTCAGGAGCGAAATCAAAATCTGAATTTGACCACTTGCACAACCAATAGAAATCTCTCATGCTTTTCTCCTAATCAATCCAGGTATCTTAATTATTGGTTAATCTCGGTCAAACACGACCTCTAATCAAGTACATCTTTTGTCCTAACCACGTGGGACCTATTTCTAATCAGATCAATTTCTTCCTAACTTGTCTAATCAATCGAATTGCTTCTCATCACTAGGGAACCTAGCTATATTTCAATTTCACTCCCGACGGGGCAGGATCAGGACATCAACATTCTAGTGATCACATCCTCAATCAAAACCCCATCACTTGGGACATCTCAGCATCATCACATCAAATCAAGTTGAGATCATCTTAAATCCAAGGCAACCTAATCAATGGTCTTATACAGTGGTGAATGCACTCAAAACCAGACAAGATCGGTCTTATACAATGTAACATAAAAAAATAGAGTTGAATGATGTTGATGTGAATATTATGTTACTAAAATGTAAAGGAGTAAAATTGTGGTTTAAGGAGAGGGTTTGAATTTTTAATTGTTATTTGTGTTTACTGTATATTGCAATTCTGATTGTGATTAAGGGAAGATAAGATGGTCCTTTCTTTCACCCTCAAATACACAAATAGGAGATCCAACTTTGATCAACCCCAAAGGGTTAATACACAAATGAATCCAATATTTGGAAAGAGACCAAGAAAGGGGATCTTAAATTCTATAAATTGATTGATTAATATGATTAATGATAGTAATTGAAAAGAATAGGAGAAAGCACCAACCTTACAAAGTGGCAGATCAAAGATTGTTGTTTTCTAAGATTTGTAGACTGTTTCTGGAAATGCTGACAGTTGATACCGAACCGGAACAGAGAGATGGAAAAAACCCAAAAATATTTTTCCATTCTGATGTTGTCTTATGAAAAAGGTCAACCCTATACCACTTTTTCCAACTCGATCTGCTCAACTCTGAAAGTGTCCCTATTCGCACAGTCTAAAAGAAATCCGAAAAGGGTATCCAGATCTGGCCTCAGATTTACAGTCCCAAACCTGTACCTACAAGAAAAAAATTTATTTTTTGTTGGGGAGGGGTTTGCCTTAGTCAAACCCCAATTTAGGAATTAACCTTGAAATCAATAAAGTATGGAAAGCTAACAAGTAGTAGAATTGAATCTAATAGTGAAGCTATGATATTGAATAG
>MU223488.1:435392-450043 GCA_018584345.1 Thuja plicata | reverse complement strand
CAGTTTTGATCAAGACCAAGGGGTCAATGCTGGATAGGATAGGATATAGCTATGATAGCGCAATCAGGATAAGGGGTGATGGAGGTATATGCTTTGGGATTATGGCATGAATGCTCAGAGATAGGAATGATAGGCTTCGGATAATCAAGATCATGATAGGGTGCCATGGATGAGAGCAAGTGAATACCCTGATAGAAAGGATAATGCATGAGTTGATACATGATGTGTTCATGGATAGGCTTAGCCTTGCCAAGATCACCGGAAGGAACATGGATGCTCACAGCATAGCTGGATGTACGACATGATAGATATGATGAAATGGAAGGAAATTTCCCCCAAGTGAAGAGTGCAAGTGGAGGAATTACGCATGATGCCTGTTTGCCAGGTTTTCATCATGGTACTTATCCAAGGTGCCACAAGAGGTGGTTTTCACCATAGGATAGATTGATTTATCTTTACTTTTGCTACCAAGGTGCCTGTTTACCAGGTTTTCACCAAGGCACTTTTTTTTTATTTCTTTTATTTGTACTTTTGATTTTTGGAGGAACTTTAGCTTCGTGCTTGTTAGATAGTGCTCCTCTGAAAGATAAGCTATGATAGGTGAAGGCCACTGAAAGTATGCTCAAAGATGTTGATAGGGTGATAGTAGGGAAGAATGATATGGAGGATAAGGGAGATGGTAGCCAAGGATTTATGTGATGGATTGGATAAGAGGGATAGGAGGATATGGTGATAAGATCAACATCGACACACCCCTTGAAGGGTAGTGGACAAATGGAGGAAAAGTGAATGGAATAGCCCGAGGCTTTGATGGATGAGTGGATATGGATCTCGGTACACAAGGACCCAAGATGGAGTTAGAAGATGGGAGATGTTTAGCTGAAGATGAAGTGGAAGACTTTGGAAGCTTGGATACCTTTATTCTTTTCTGATGCCTGAAACTCTTTTTCTTCCATACACATGGTTCTCATTCTATCAAACAATGGTCTGGATTTGACAATTTATCATCATCATACTCGACTTGTATCTAGCAAATTTCCTCTTTCATCCCTTCTTGACCTTGCATTAGTTGATATGTATCATCATATGACCCTAGGACAAGCCTTTCCTCTTTATTACATGGATCTTCTAATGAGTCCACACAATGAGGAGTAATGCTCGAAGATTGATATTCATACAAAGAAAGCCCTTTTGAATGAACCGCATTATCAAAACTTTCATCTTCATATTTTGATTGTGTGTGGAGTAAAGTAGGGTTCTCTTCTACTCTATCTTTATATTTTTCAGTCTCTTGATTAGCACAAATCTTAGTGAGTCTTGATCCCTTCGCAAAAATTAGATGTGATCTCTATGCTATTACCTACTTCTTGGAATGGATCTTTAAGTCTTCCATCAAATGCATAGAGAAATGTAAGTTCATTGATATCTTCAAAAGTGAAGATTTCCATTTTTAAAGGACAAGAAAATGTTTGTAGAGGTTCGCTAGTTGTTGCCTCTCCAGCAATGATAGAAGTACAAGATTGTGCAATAGATTCTAAAGCATTGAATTCATCAACAGAGCTTCCATCTTCAGTGATTAGTAGTAGATGAATAGGAATTTCTTCTCTACATAGAAGGTCATTATCATAACCCTCTAAACACCAAGTTGGAATAAAAATTGGATGAGACTCATCTTGATGCATGTTTTGTTCATTAATATTTTCAACATTGGGCTGCATGTTTTCTTGAAAGTAATTTGATGTCTCTTTTTCAATGTCACTGGTATCAAGTTGTCCATATTATTGTCCTGATACATCCATGTGATTTGCTTCTTCTTCTTTAGACATTATTTCTTGATAATCTTCCTGAACACTTATAACAGCCTTGTCTTCTTTCATGCATGCAATTTCTAGTGGATTGCTCCCAATATTTTGATTGTAAGGTCTTTTGTTAGCAGTAGAATAATCCTCACACTCATCCATTTTATCAATTTCTTGCAATGTTTGATGGAGACAAGGATGAAATTTTTCATGAGTAAGATGTACATTTCCATAATAGCTTTTCAAAAATCGAATCTGATCAGGATCACTAAGAGTATAATTATGTTAAGTAGAAAGTACAAAAGAAGGATCTCTTTTCTCTTCATCATTATTGCATGTCCCTCATTTAGACAGATGATTATGAGAGAGAAACTTAAATTTTGTTACATCATTTTCTTTGATCTTCTACAATTCTTGAAACAGTGAGGGATGTATCTTGTTAGGAGCGAGTTCCATATTTCCATAGCATATTTTCAAGAACTCAATTTGTTTTGGATCATCAAGATTATGATTTCTTTGGGAACCAGGTATAAGAAGTTGACTTCTTTCTTCATAATTATTATCTATCATTGATTTAGATCAATGAAACTTCTCAACAAAGTCTTCTTTATCTTTGCATTTAGAACTTCTTTCTGATAAAGAATCTTGACCATGAGAAATAAAATGATTATCTTTTTCATCGATCTTTTGCAGAGTTTGTAGTAAAGATGGATGAACCTCTTGTGGATAAAGTTTTAAACCACTACAAAACTTTTCAAGAATTCAACTTGTATGGGTTCATCAGGAATTTGGTTCTTTTGTTATCGAAAGTATTCATGATCACTATAACTGTCACTATCACTTTCCACTTTCCCTCTGTACCAAACCATCATTCTGAGTTAAAATATTTAGATAGAGTCACCAACCTTCATTCCAAGGAAGGTACCCTGAAATTTATGAGTAATCATGCAATGGAACATCGAATCCCTAGCAGAGTTGCCAAAAATCTGTTGGTAAATAGATTTGTCGCTGTGATGTTGTCTTGAAAACTGACCCTATTTACCCTGTGAGAAGTGACCACTGTGCCAACAGTTTGAGAGTGGCAGATCTCTCGTATGATGTGGGTATTTGTATTGTCTAAGTACTTTTTACCTGAAAGTACAAAAATGAGACAAAACTAAACTAAAGGAAATAGATGGCAGAAACCCCAATAGTAGACATACAAATACCATATGAGATTCCTAAATGACAACAGATTACAAAGGGGTTTTAAATGCGAGATAAGTTGGATATGTGAAATCGATGAAAGAAGGGAAACATGTTTCAACATATGAGGAAACAGGTAGCCTCAACATTTTCTAACCAAGATACCAAGGTGTGAACATGAGCTTCATCTTTTACTTATATCTAATGTATTTAAAGGGGCCATCAATTTAACATACAAGAAATCGATAACCATAATTGGAAAATACATTTAAGACATACAAATCAAATGCATTCTAGTTATTCTTTTGAAAATATACAAGTTCAAAATCCTTCAAGTACGAAGTATGAACATAAATGTATCCCTCCACCTGAATTTTTTTTTCTTGAAAGTTTCTAAACTTTGTTGAATGAATCCATGGCCGCGAAATCAATTTGAAGCATCTTGTCAACAACTTCAAGTGCTTCGACATTTTCATGTGTGTGACCCGATATGATTGCAACTAAAATATTGGACATAATTTTACGCTATTTACTCTTTGATGGGTGTTTGTAACCTATTCCAAAGCTTGGCATTATATTGCGGTCAGAGAGGATAGTGCTGAGAAAGGTGGTGGAATTCAACTTTACAGCTGCCAATTGAAATTGAAACATCTAAAAGTCCCTATCGAGATGTTTTTTATCTGCATATCATGCCTTCATTCGATGTCCATAACTCATCCCAAAGCACCCATTTTGCTGAAGGCCGCGAGAAGAATAATTGTGGTGGTGAGTGGATTATGGCGATAATCCTCTGCTTTATATGCTTGACAAACGAATGACATATTTTTAGGGCCGCTCTCTGTTTTGCATTGCAATCCATTTGTTCATAGGCTTTTGGTCAAACAGTTCACGCGCTCTGTCACACTTAACCACTGCATATAAACTCCAATGTCTACAGTATTTCATTCAAATCATGCGCGTGCTGTCTCCTTCTTGTTATTATGACAGAGATTGGCGTTTGAATTTGGATGAGAACATCCCTTAGACGCAACAGCCAATGTGGGAAAACGTTCCATCTAAACATGTGCGATGTTTTCCTTTTACTGATTCCACCTTCATTCATGCGTATCTACCAGAGAATTAACCCACTATCATTGCATTCCCTGAGATATCTTCTCTTCAGCATTTTGTCAAACATGTGCGCGCGCTGTCTCCTTGTGTTTTTGGCGGTCTTTCATACGTACCACTTCAATTTCATAAGGGGAAGGTATCACATCTAGCATCTGGTTCACTTGTAGCAAATGCTTTATCAATATATCATACGTTTGCATTGATACTTCTGCGTTTTCACAAAGCTTTCTTAGCGCAGCAGAGAGAACATTGGTAAAGGTGAATGATACTGGCAGTTGGTTATGCTTGAAAGTTTCTTAGCCATAGAAACAAATCTACTGCACACCTTCCTGCAATCATTACATTCCATGGGATGTCTTCTCTTGAGCATTCTGTCAAACAGTATGGGTACGCTGTGTTTTGTACTGAGATTGACTTCAGAATTGGGATGATATTATCCCTTGGAGGTCGCGACATATGTTTAGATCATTCTGTCAAACAGTGCGCAACATTTCTATGTGTCCATTACTTATTTTAGTGTTGAGTCGAATGCTTTGACCTTGGCTCGCAGGTAAGGAGGGATTCTTACGAACAGTCCACGTGCATCCCAGGTGGTGTCTATGTTTCAACATTTTGCATGGATTTTCACCATTCTAAATTTTAAATCTCCATCTTAATCCTTTCTCTCTCTTGATTTGATATCTCTTTGAGATAAATTGTGAAAAGTCTGTTTACTCTCTCCGTTCTTCATTTACTGGCACTCTTCATTCTGGAATGTATACCCATTTGCATTCAATCGGATAATTCATCTGCATTTTCCTTATGCTTTCAAAACCATTTCTACAGATGCGTTTGTGTATATCTTTAATCACTCCATTGCATCTTTTTGGAAGCATATCGTATCTCATCTGCAATTTCTCAAGAATGGAAAGGGTAGTTATGGTCAAGTTGGAGTTCGAGGTTTAGTTCTTGAAATTTCATGAGGTTAAGATTAGGGAAATTCTTGGGATAAGTTAGGATCTTAATCTTTAACTTATTACAAGCTAAGGTTCGGGATGAAAAAGAAATGTTGACCAAGATAAATATGTTGACTCTTAACTTTTTAATTGTTTGACTTTTCTTTTTCACAATTGGAAATCTCAATTCTTAACTTTTTCTTAAAAGTTAAGGTCTCGGATGAAGTTGGGATGTTGACTGGGCATAATCAAATGTTGACGCTTAACCATTAACCTTTCCAAAAATTAAGATTTTATTTTATTTTGAATTTTAATTTTAAATTTTAAATAAATTTATAGTTAAAACACAACTTCAAGGTAGCATAACTTTTGGCTCATAGCTCTGATTTCAGAAATTCAAAATGCAGGGCGAAGTTGACAGACAATAGAAGGTTTTTTAATTATGAAAACACTAGGAATCCTAAGAATAAATATTTTTTTCCAAGCTTTAATCTTGAAATATTCTAATTATTCACAATTCAAAAATTAGAAATTTTGGTTACTAAGGAAACCACGACAACAATATGTAATGAGACTGATTATTAGTAAGAAGAGATACATTACCCATTTGATACATCTGGATCTGAATCTGGTAGCATATTTGATGCATGTGAAGGTAACATAGAAAAAATATCTGAAAGAAATCAACAACTTACTGAACAAGTGAAAGCACTGCAAATCGGTCAAGATACACAAATGGTTAAACTGGTTGAAGTCTTGAACGATGCAAATAAAGCTGAACAAGAAAGAACCATAGTTGTTGATGATAGAAGACAAATGACTAAAAATATACAAGAGAAAGAATCTAAAATAATGACACTTACCGAACATTAATTTGAGATCACCAATAAGATGGTTGCTATGATTCATGAGACTAACCGAGTGAATATTGAACTTGCTAGAAAATTTGAAGATACTGGTAAATTAAAAGAAGAGAATGAAAAAATGAGAAATGAAGTGAAGATTCTACAACAATATAATGAGATGATTAAGAGATCTAAAGAAATTACTAAGAGGATGGATGAATTTTTGAACAATCAAAGGAGACTTAACAAAAATGCCAGTTTAGGGCATAGCGAGTGTGGAGAATCATCAAATCAAGCTGAACAGAGGAATGTCTACATAGATCCGAAGCCTAACAAGCCTTCATGCCATCATTGTGGAAAACTAGGCCACACATCAAACATTTGCAGAAGCAAAGAAAAAGGTATTTCTTGAAACTCTCCTAAATACAATCGTAATTGTTATAACTGTAACAAGTATGGACATCATGCACATGAATGCTGATCTAAGCTGAATAAACCACAGAAGAAACCCTACATGGAAAAATATTGTCCCACTTGCAACATGCATGGTCACACATCATAATCATGCAGGACTAAGATGAAGCAAATCAAGAAACTAAAAGGAAAAGGAAAAGCATATCAACCAAAAAGGCAAGGTAATGCATATGCTTGGGATTATAACACTTGTGATAGTTGCACAACATGTGGTAGATATGGACATATTGCAGCTAATTGTATGAGATAATGAAGAAGTAAATCTAGAAATTGGTTGAACTCTGGAATGACATGCACACACTATCAGAAGGTTGGTCACTTCAGTAAAGATTGCAGAGACCGAGTAACAGATACAATCGAAGAAGTCATGAGGATAAGAAATAAAATGTGGAGGAGAGCATCAAATGAAAATCTTGGTTCAAGCAGTAAAGTCGGTGACACCTCATCCAATGGATCAGGTGTTTCCACCACCTCCGCCTAAGCAATGCAAGTAAGTATGGAACTGCATTTTGCAAAGTTATATTTTACATCAGTTCCTTATATTCATTGTACGAATGCAAAATTAGCATGAATTAAGATGCACTATGGTATTACATTTTTAATGACTTTGAACTAATTGAGTTAGTTAATCTGTACCGAGTAAGAAATTATAGTCGGTGAACATGTGAGAGACAACCAAGTTGCTAAGTCAACCAAGCATCTGTTGTACTCACCGAGATGAGGTATCTTTACTGTCAACTGATTGATTTGTTTGACAACCGAGTGGTTGGTGAGGAGCATATATTGTGCCAAAAAACATTTTGTATAAATTTGAGGGAAGTGAACTCATTCGTTCACACAACGATCAAAGAGAAAAGCAGAGAGATCTAGTGAGAATTCATAACAGATCATTTCAAAGCATTTCATAGAGATTCAAAGAATATTCTAAATATTTGAGGGATATATCAGGGTGATCCCACAATAGTGGGTTACAATTTTTTTCCTAAACAAGCATTGAAGTCTACATTTTGAAAAAAAAATTTAGATTCAGATGTATGTTGTCATTAAACCATTTGAAATCAGAAGATGAAGTAAACTAGAGTCTTTTAGGAATTTCTATCTATATTCTAAATATATTTTTTTATTTTTATTTTTGAATTGATTTGAATTGTTTTTTTTTCTCCCACCAAAACTTCTATGTTGCTGAAAACATCATTTTCAAAGAGTTACATTGACTTCATAGATCATAATTTTTTTTCTTAAATAGATATCAATGTGATTATTTAAAATTTAGTTTTGTAAAATCCATATGGAGGGAATGCAATTGGTTTGATTACATTATCATAATTATTGCATATTTTATGAATGTTTGAAGTTGATTAAACTATAATTTTGACATACCGTGACTACATAGCTTATCACTTATTGTGTATTTATCGAAATTAATTTTTTTTTATAGAAAGTAGACTCAAAGATGGAGGGCACTATTATTTTCTGAAAAAAATTTCACTTTTCTACTATTTTTCATTGAACCTCAAGTTTTGATGTTTATATGTGTTAAAAAACCTACATTTGATGCATGTCAATAAACATAAGCCTAATCATTTCAATAATTATCAAATCTATATTCGTCAGAAAGCTCATTCAGATTACTTGTGTGATGCAAAAGGAGGTCTCCTTATTCTTCCATTTGAGCCCTGCGCTTGAGCCCCGAAGCCATGAAAACTTCAGATTTGTGTCAACCTTTGCAAATGGCCTCTAATTAGATACTTTCGATCGAAACTAATTTCTATCGAAAGTAGTTTCATGGTGTAAGATAAAAAATAGAATTTCACCAAAATTTAAGGTAAGAAATTGAATGTTCTATCTTACGAAAATGTAAAGGGGGGTGTATTAAGATATGAAATTGAGATATGTTTTGTAAGATAAAGAATTTAGATCTGGTTTGTTTTGTTTGTTAAGAATTGATTATGTACTGCACTTGTGATTAAGGAGAAGATAAGATGTTCCTTTTCAATTCCCAAATGCACAAATGGGAGATCCAAGTTGATCAACCCAAGAGAAGGGTTAATGCACAAATGAATCAACTATTTGGAAAGGAGAATAACAAAGGAGATACCTTAAATTATGTAATTTATATTTATAGGAATGATATATGACTCTAATTAAAGAGATTTGAGAAATGCACTAACCTTGAAATATTGCATATCAAAGAATGCTATTTTTTGAGGTCTGTAGATAGTTTCTAGAAAAAACTAACAGTTGATACTGAACTGAAATGCAAAGACGAACAAAACCCATAAATCATTTTTCATTCCAACGTCGTCTTTTGAAAAATGTCAACCTTGACCCACAAATGTCAACCCTGACCCAATAATGTCGACCCTGAACTGCACAGATCTGAAAGTGACTTTGTTCGCGGATTCTGAAATTTTGCTGAAAAGGGTATCCAGATCTGGGTTCAAATCCACTATTCTATACCTGTACCTGTACCTACAAGAAAAAGGAGGTTGTTTTATTGTGGAGGGGGGGGGGGTTTGCCTTAGTCAAACCCCCATTTAGGAATTAACCTTGAAATCAATAAAGTACAGAATGCTAACATGCAGTAGAATTGAATCTAACAATGAAGCTATGATATTCAATAGACATGTAATTGAAATTTGAATGTATGCAAGTATGTAAATAGGAAAGTATGAACTCAATATGAAGCATAAACCTCCATGATTTTATTCTTTAAATCCACTTTGAATAAATGATGAAAGAGTCTTGAAGAGGCACAAAGGATCTTGAAGGGAGATCGCACCACCATGATGTCTAGATCTAGGGTTTGAATGATGAATCTTTAATGTTTGCACCTAATCCCTTCAAAGGCTTAAGAGCTTGAATCCTTGATCTTCAATGGAGGAATTGAATGCTTGAGAGGAATACTTGAACACCTTGAGAGCTTGAGAACAATGGATGCTTGAGAAAAATCTTGATTAGAGATTTTTGCACTTGGAAGATTTAGAGAAAATGAGAGAGAAATGCTTCCTTTTATATGAAATTAGGGCACAATCTTCCAAGGAGGCCTACATAGGATAATTAAATTCTAATTAAACCCATGCCCCTAGAAAAGGACCTCTATTAAATATAATTTAGGAATCAACGCTTCAAAACCTGAAACAGCCAACCTGGAAGCGAGAAAACTAAATTTTTGATGAGCCCCGACAGCCGACAAGATTCCAGATTTGAAAGGGGGACCCTGGTTAGGGTCAAGGTTGACCCTGACCCAGGGGGTCAGAACCCCTAGAAAATATGCCAGGTGGGGTAGGAGGTGCCTGGAGAGGCCCAATCAGGGTCCTGAACCAGCACAGAAGCTTGAAATGATGCAGAAACAGGATGGTGATATGGTAGAGGTCAAAAATGTCCCCCAAGGAGGGATAAATGCTATTAACATGGAAGTGCTTCCATTTTAAGATGATACACATGGTTTGAGGTTTGTTAACCCATTTACCAAAGTACTTTTGATAGAAAGTCATCTGTTTTGATAGAAAGTCATCTATTTTGATAGAAAGTTAGAGATGAATTTTGATAGAAACCTATGTCAGCCTATTTGGTGCCATTTTGGGTTTAGAATGATTACATATAAATCAATATATGTTTTGATCATCTTATTAATTCCAAAGCTTCAAAATAATTTGCATTTTGGAAAAGGAAGACTTTGGAAATTGATTTTTTTTCAAATTTTGTAAAAAATTAGTGGAACAATTTTGCAACTTGTGATGGGAAATACAAAGAGAAGGCTAAAGAAGAGTATAAGACATTATTCAGAAGAGACTAAACAAAGACTACGTGAAAAAGCACAGGAAAGATATTATCATAAGAAACAAGGTCTCTCTCTCTCTCTCTAGTCTCTTTCTGATTAATTATGCATTTTGGGTCTTTCCCCTTAAGATGAGCTACTAAGAGAATTTTTAGTTTTGTTTCCAGCCCAAGTACAAGTAAGAGATGAGTATGTTATTCTAGCCAAATAGGTGAAGAGAAAAATTAATCATAAAAGCATAGATCATTTAATTGAAATGGATGTGAAAAAATTGAGAGATTATGCTAAACAACCCATAAATGCTATGAAGAGGGCATTGAATAAAAAGTCTAAGGAAATAATTACACAATTTGAGAATCTTGATACACTTGAAAAAACCCAACTATTTTAAATTACACTTCTTAAAGATGAGTTAAAAGAGCCATTAAATTTATTCGGTGTAGATGTAATCTTGAAAAGGAAAAAAAAGTGTCTAACATACAAAAACATATTGTTGAAAGTGCTAAGGAATGTTTGCATTCCATTGGGAAAACAATTAGATCTGAAGATAAGTTCATTTCAAGAAGAGTGATACTCACATCTATTTTAAATAAAAACATGTCCCAAAAAGAAAAATTTCTTCACTTTCATCTCATATCGTGTATAGTAGGAAGACAATAGGACAATACTTGAAAATGAGAATCAATTTGGCTGGTACTACATTGGAAGGTAATTGGGTACTAATGTGTAGAGCTTTAAGCTCTGATAGGATTAACGAAACAATAAGGAACTTGGTTACGACATTTTGGACTAATCATACTCATCCTTCACCAAATATAAGAGATGTTATCAAGAAGAGGACTGGGCCTAAGGAGTATTTGCAGCACACAAAACATTGGTTGGACAACACACAACATGAATTGTATCTCTGATTTTGTAATTAAAATCTTGACATTAAGATTGGACAAACAATGTTTGAAAGATTAAAGCTATATTTTGTAAAGATAAATAAATCTTACCTAATGTTACTCCTCTAGTATTTACTGTTGCTACCTAATTTTACTCCTCTAGTATTTACTGTAGTTAAGAGTGTTGATACATATGCCGAGTAGATAATTAATACTCAAAAGGAGATAGTATCAATCTGTGGTGATACTAGTATTTTGAAAGTTGAACACAGACTGAGTAGCCACTCACCAGAGTCAATGAAAAAGAAATCACATAATAAGAAAAAGGAAAATAGATCTGAATCTTGACAAAGTTATAGTAATTCCAAAATGGGATACAGATAACTTATTTTATGAGCAGATGCTAATCTTGTAGGATCTATTGAACAAGAAGAGGAAGCAAGAAGAATTGAAACAAGATCATCAACAAAAGTTGGTACTACATGAAATTAAAGAGTTATCTTTGTTGATGCATTTGAGTTTCAAGACCTAAATGATCAGGCATCTATCTTGGAACAACTTGTTCATATTGTTCAAAAGGTGAACACTGATGACATACATGCAAATGAGAAACTCCTGCAATGATTTGAGAGAAAATTTGAGATCAAGGTACTTGAGAAAGTTGCAACAAATCTTACCGAGAAGAAGGTTGCACTTTCTGATCTGATAAGCAACTTAGAAGAAGTGATAGAAAATTTTATCTCTTTGTACAAACAACTATGTGATGTTAGAGTATCATTTCCTTTTACTCTAGTTGCTTAAGCGTCTCTTAGGTGCATTATTAATTAATTATTAATTAATAATGTGCAACCTAGTTCTTTCCCTTAGGGTTTCTTTCTCACCTTTATAAGGTTGAGTCTTATACTTTTTCATGATTCTCTTATGCATTTTTCTCACATTTTGAGAGCAATATTCTTCTGTCTCTATCTTTTCTTCTCTTGTGACAGGTTATTGGCAAACATAGTTTCTTGGGTTGTGTAGAATTGAGCTTGATCAATTCTTTCATGGTATCAGAGCTCAGATCTGTGGCCGCCTGTTCCTGATTTGAAGATTTTTTTGGAGCTTCAAGGGTTTCATCTTTCAGCTATAGTTTTGGTTGAATCTGGAAATATATATTTTTTAGAGGCATCTTGGGCCAAAACAGACCTCTCCAATGAATTCAGAGGATTGATCCGGTGAATTTTGATATAAAATTTGACCTATTTGGCCTCCGGAGCATCTGAAATTTTTTTTTGCCCTTCTAGGGCCGTACGGCACAAACTTTGAGGAAAAAAAATGCAAAAAAATTTAAAAAATGCATTTTTTATGGCAATTCGGGGCGCGCCGCCACCGCGCCGCCTCCGCTTGGTTGGCCCAGCCCGCGCTCAGCCCACCCGGCAGCGCGCAGCTCACCGGCCGCCAACCGCCGGCGGAGCTGCCAGTGGCGCCACCTGTTCTTCTGCCGCCGCCCGGGAGTGGCCGCCACTGGCCCGCCTCCAGCGACAGTCAGGGCTGACGTCAGCGGCCGACATTTTTTTTCGGCAGATTTTTGAAATATTCCAGCGAAAACTTTATTTTCCGGCGGTCGGAAATTTTTTCCGGCAAGTTTGCGACGGCCGTGAAATTTAACGGCGCAGAGGGGTGATGGTCATTTGGACGTCAATTTTTTTCCCATCTCTGGTTTTTTTCAGGGAGCTCAGTGTTTGGACCTCTTGTCACATTTTTGGCCATAACTTGGGCATACGGTGTCCATTTTTGGAAAACAAAATATCGCCAAAAAGGTGTTTCCGAGCCCATCGCATTGGTACAGGTCTCATTTCCTGATTTTGCTATTTGGTAGCCTATTTTTGTAGTCAAATTCATACCTTCCTTTGTGCTCCTTTTCTGCTTCTGGAACTTAGGTTTTTTTCTTGTTTCTTGTGCTTTCATAGTAATTTGGGGTGTACAAGGATTAGTATTATACATTATGGAGGGTGCATTTTACTTTCTGTCATTCCATTCAGAAAGACCCTTCTACTTCCGTCTTACTCTTCTTTCAATGTCGGACCCCTCTGTGGCCCGACTGACACCTCACAACTACCACATATGGAAGCCACACATGACCACACTCCTCATTTCACGAGGTTTATGGTCCTGCATGGATGCGGTTCAGCCAGTTCTTCAGAGGCCTTATGAGGCTCTTATGCACAGAAACAGGATGGATGAGGCGATGGGCCTCATTGCCATGAACATTTCAGATGGATTATTGTTCCACCTGGATGGTCTGACTACACCCAGGGAGATGTGGGACAAGTTCTCCACCTTGTTTGGCACCATGGATCAGTTCAAGATTCTCCAGATAGATGCAGAGTTCACCTCCTTGGCACCTGACTCCTTCACCAACATTGAGGACTTCCTGATGAAGTTCAAGTCTCTTCGATCTATTTTACAGGTTGCTGGAAAGTCGAAGTCTGATGATGAGTGTATCTTCCTGATACTCTCCAAGCTTTGTGGTCCTTATCAGATTTTCACTTCTACCTTCTACTCCACTGTGGATGCACTGGGTGCACGGCATGTTATGCCCTCTTTTGAGACCTTCTGTGACAGGTTAACTCGTGAGCAGTCCAAACTCAGTCAGATGGACTCTCTTACAGGTTCAAAGTCACAGGCATTGCTTGCCAAGTCATCTCAGGATACACCGAAGCCGAAGCCGAAGCAGATATCTGATTCCTCTTCTCAGCACTCTTCTGGCCCACCACCTTCTTCTAAAAATGAGAAATAGAAGACTCAGAACCCCACTTGTTCTTATTGTCAAAAGGGGTCCCATGATGAGTCCCAGTGTTTTCAGAAGAGATTTGATGGCTATGAGAAATAGATTGCAGATTTGCAAGCTCTCCTTCAGAAGAGCAATTTTTCCTCTCCATCCTCTTCCACCTCACAGGGGTCTGCTTTTCAGTCTTCTGCCTCTTCTTCGACATCTGGACAGGATTTTGGATAGGGTCATGCATTACGGTCATCTGTTGCATCCCCTTCACAGGTCCCTTGGATACTAGATTCAAGTTCTTCTCACCATATGGCATCTTCTCAGGATTTGTTCTCTTCTCTTGAGACTTCTCCTATTCCTCATATTCTCATGGGGAATAACACTGTACAGACAGTCTGCGAGACAGGTTCAGTCAGCATTCAGGATGGCACATTCCATGATGTATTGTATGTTCCATCTCTCTCTGCAAACCTTCTTTCCATTTATCAGATTACACGCAGTGGATCAGGGAAGACAGTTGAGTTCACGGCCGATTCAGTCTTCATCAGGGATAGTGCGACAGGAGGCATTATTGCTACAGGGACAGTTGATCATTCCACCCGTCTCTACACCTTCTCTCACTTTGGTCCACCATCTCCATTGTCGGAGCTCAGCTCTCCTCTTTCCAGAGAGCATCCTGCGGTGCAGTCAGGTCGCTTGAACCTCTGTGTTGTTCCTGAGACCAGTGTTGTGACTGCCATACCACATCCTGAGGTGTACTTTTCTCTTCAGCAAGATTCTTCTTTAGCACTGCTTGACCTTCCAGCTCCATTCATCGAGCCACTAGGTGCAGTTGTTGAGGATTCTTCAGAGGACACTCATCTCCTCTCTCATG